>JAEPRB010000109.1:0-129742 GCA_016758965.1 Circinella minor | reverse complement strand
TTTTTAATTATGCTTTGCTGACATTTCGTGTACTTCCCTATTTGGACCATGATTTGTAAGAACACAGAAGTCCGTCTTCTATAATGATAACAGATAACAGCTGCGTAGATATATCATATCGTCAACCACTCAAAGTCTAATCTTAATATCATTAATCTTATATTCATAATTCACACAACCATGACAAATTTAAATCTTATGTATAGCTATATACACATATCAATATATATCCCACCGATAATAAGATTCATATAAATAGCGATAATATTTTATTTTAATAAACTTCAGTTCAATTATTGTTCTTTTGGGTCTCGTTGACTTTTTAATGTCTCTTTATTTTTATTATATTTGATTGATATAACAAACAGATAGATTAGTGTTTTGAATTTTGCTGATTTTTAAGGATGTTTAAGAATATAAAGTATTAATAAAGTTTAAGGATAATAAATAATATTATATATAAATAGGTAGTAAAGAAGATCGATCATAATCCTTATAATAAAATCTTATCTACCAATTCCATCTCAGATTTTTATAAGAACAGTGTCATTATTTATCAAGCTCAAGTGATTTTAATGATAGAAGTTCTTAACTTAAGATAGCCTTAGTGGTTTATTGATAAGGTAGATAATGTTCGGATTAGATAAAATATCTAATAATGTAGCTTATTATCATATAAATCAGTTATGATTAACCTACTATCTACTCTATCCACCAAATACACTGATTTATCTATAATTCCTGACTGATTATCAAATATATAGAAAAAAAACTTTTTTTAAGGTTGTGGCAGTAAGATAAAAATCAGTTGGGTTGGAAAAAAAGCCTAATCCATATAAGAAAGGTAATTTTATTGAATTGTTTATTTATATAAAAGGATTATATTAAATATAATATTTTTAATTAATTTTCTACTTTTCTTATACTAGAATAAATCGTCTTGAAAAGATGAGCATTGTTGCCCGGATGGCCTAGAGGATTAAGGCTTCTGACTCCTAATCAGAGGATCCCGGGTTCGAGTCCCGGTTCGGGTGGTGTATAGTAAAACGGTTTTGCTACGTCTTATTTTGAAAATAAGTACTTGTTAATACATTTTTAATATAACGTGCTCGACAAACCTCAAACAGGTTTTTTGAGAAGGAGCGAGATCTTCTATTATCATCATCATCGTCATCCATCATGATGATGAGTTGCAAAACTGATCTTCTGCTCAACCTGATAGTTTATTAATGTTTCATTTTGTGCAGTTTGATTCTTCAAGGACAACAATGAGAAAGAGGTTCTATTAGTATACCCACTTTTTAGGATTTGAAACATTTCTTGTGGTATTAGTTTATTATTTTTCTCAGTTGATCAAACCATTTCCTTTTTTTATATAGAAAGGAATATCTTTTATTTTCCATTCTTATTCACTATAAAACTAAAAGACTATTTCTCTAAATCAGTGATATTACTAGTCCTTATATAATGGGTTTAAAAATGGTTTATTTCACTTAGGGAATTAATATTCCACAAAAAGTCCAATTTTTTCCAAATTCTAAAAAATATATTTTTCAAAACTCCATTCTTTTCTAAAAAAAACTCCATCCCCGTTCGATTAAAAAAAAAGGTTGTTCAAATCATGTAAAAAGCTCCCATACATGAATTCTCGAGTATATAAATCATAACAACCGTTTGAATATGTATTTTCAATCCATTTCTATATGTAATAAGTCGTAAATGCCAAAGCTCCAAAATAACTCCACTTTTTTCTAAAAAAACTCCATCCCCGTTCGATTAAGAAAAAAGGTTGTTCAAATCATGTAAAAAGCTCCCATACATGAATTCTCGAGTATATAAATCATAACAACCGTTTGAATATGTATTTTCAATCCATTTCTATGTGTAAAAAATCGTAAATGCCAAAGCTCCAGAATAACTCCACTTTTTTCTAAAAAAAACTCCATCCCCGTTCGATTTAGAAAAAAGGTTGTTCAAATCATGTAAAAAGCTTCTATGCATGAATTCTCGAGTATATAAATCATAACAACCGTTTAAATATACATTTCTACACGTGAAAAAAATGAATAATAAAATATTATATCTTTATGATATAGTCATATGCTTCACTAATATTTATTTATCACTGTTGTTTGTTTATTCAGTTATCTAAAACAGGTTTGTATAGTCTGATATTTAACAGTCTATGATTGATTGGGGACACACATGATGAGTAATTTTTTTTCTCAATAATCCTAACTCGGAGCATCTCTTTCTCTTTCTTCAACTCGGTATTTTTTTTTCAATATCACCATGGTGTCTTCATAAAAAAAAAGTCAATAAAAGTACAAATAGTAAAAATACTAATAATAAAGTAAATAAATGATACAGTGGATGTCATAGTTAAGTTATCTCTGGCCGTTTCACGAATGTATACTGACCTTACGTAGAATCTTAACTAGCAAAGTCAAAGGAGTATAAAGAGATTAAAACTAATAACAAGATCTGTGAGCATTTACCCAACATTCTTGAAAATCAACAACCACAAAAATACAAAACCAATAAATGACAGTAGCTCATCAAGGATCATAATAGGTCGCGTAATAATTGAAAAACCAAACATACGTATAAAAGAAAAAAAAAAAGGATACAGGATAGTATGGTCTATTCTCACTTCTTTTCCCTCCGTTTGTTTTTTCGTGTTTTTTTTTATCCACGCCATTCATTGTAAACATTTATTTCGTGACAGATATAGTGCTATTCCTTCTTTCTTTTTTTGCCAGAAAAAAAATTACCTATATGATTCGATAGGATTATGTGTATTTTGAAATGTGCGCCTCATACTGGTAAATCTAGGCACAATTTAATTTAAATATGCACAAATTTGATTAAATGACCCTTATACGTAAAATATATTAACAGTTCTTTTTTGATAATTTTATTACTTGTTGTAGACAGCAATAAACCAACTAATACTCAAGAGCGCTTAAAACCAACAAAAGAATAACAAGAATGTATCAAAATGACTGTACTAGTACCACTAGTTTTAAAAGTCATAATAATTCAGATAATTATGAATATTACGTTTATGATGAAAGTGCTGGCAACGAAAATAAGGATGATGATGATGAAGACGACATTGACGAAGAACAAAGCTTTAACGCTGACAAAGGACAAACTGTGAAGACATCGATGAAGAACAAGAGTTCAAAGACTTTAGCAAAGAAAAGTCTATTGTATCAAGGTGTAAATCGATAAAAACAAAACAAGTATAAAAAATTATTCATTACGACAAACGCGATAGTGACTAGAAAACGAGCATTAAAAGAAGATATTTTACTAATAAGAAGCAACCCGGTAACAAACAGAAACAATAAGACGAAGAAGAAGAAAAAATTATAGCAGAAAAAAATATTGTTTTTTCTTTTATTACTGTTGCTACATTTTTATATATTCAAATAAATTAAATTTTGGCATGATCACTATTCTATGTTCGATTACTAGTATATATTACGTATTTCCATTTTTTTCTAAAAAATTTCCAGAAAGCTTCCAAACTAACTTCCAAAAAACATCCAACTGACTAAGTTGCGAATAGCTATTCTGGAGTTGGACTTTTTTTGGA
Organism: Circinella minor; assembly: GCA_016758965.1. Taxonomy (NCBI): domain Eukaryota; kingdom Fungi; phylum Mucoromycota; class Mucoromycetes; order Mucorales; family Lichtheimiaceae; genus Circinella; species Circinella minor. The sequence goes on along the minus strand of JAEPRB010000109.1, from coordinate 126,138 downwards.
AAAAATTGGAGCTTTTGTGGAATATATATTCCCTAAGTGTTTGTAAGTGTTGGAATGCTATGAACATTTATTATTATACAAATACTATTACAAAGAAGAACCACGAAAAAATTGTCTAGTAGATATGTTAAATCCCCATATATACTACCTATTAGTTGACTGTTCTCAGCTGTTGCTTAAAATAAACAGGATTTTTCTTTGGCAATTTGTTCATGTGTATCACCCTTACTTGACCATCAAAATCATCATTGTTAAATTCACTTGCCAATCTGGTTATGGCTTGGTTCGAAGTACGGTTTTTGGCTTGCTTAATTTCGTTGTTATAATTTTGTAGGTAAATGCACCAGCAATTGATTCATGCGTTGTTCAAATGGTCCATTCTGATTCCAACCGCATGTAGTATAGCGTCATAGCACGTTTCTTAATATTGCTGTCGAATTATGACATCTTTGGTTTGTTCATGAAAATCGGTATGAATAGTTGCTACTGGACATAGACAGTAATAAAGCGTTATAAACAAAGCATAATAAACAATTAGACGTTACCATAATGGGTGGGAACTGCACCTGTTAAAAAACGAGATGAATATGGGGAAATGGCAACGTCGCATATCCATCCAATGGACAACTAACTGTTTATTTTTAAGCTAGTCTATCCCTGCAATGGTAAATATAAGTAGTCTAGCGTAGATGATATGACGAGCTTGGTTTACCCCTTACAGATATTAAAAACTTACTCTTGCATACGACTTCACTAAAAATAAGAGTTACTATTATCAGCAATCTCTTTATACGAAAATGGTAACTCCATAGGTTAAGCTTCTAATTTATACGTGAGTTGAACAAGTAAAAAATATATCCACAAAATAAAAATTCCCGATGTTAAGAACAGCAGCAAAGTTTTGTAAGTCTTGAGGCTTAATTTGTTGGAAAAGCTCCTTGGTAGTCTTCAATCTTGATAAACTATTCGAAACCAATTGACCTGTATGGGATCTGCTCAGAAAAGATCGAACTGCAAGAGTAGATTTTCTACATTAACACCCTTTTAATTAGACAAGCTATATTATACTATGAAAAGGTTGAGGGATGAACGCAATCCCCAAAGCTTGTGTGATAATTTTCTTCTATATAATATCTGACTCCGTGTGCATGTATCCCATAGTGACAGCAAAAATAAAAAAAGGGCATCAAAGTTAGTGCTGTACGTTTCACCATGTAATCTACATAAAATCAAACAAAATGGTATTTTATTAAATTTCTGTATCATATCCTAAGTGGTTAAAATAGACGTTGTAATAGTTACCTGAATGGAACATAGGGCTTCTGCACCAGCCGAATGAGCAACAAATTAATGTAAAAACAACACCCGGCATTTTTTTGTTTCATGTTTTCATCACCACAGTGGCTGCATCGAGATATCGAAGATAATTCAGAATTTTCATACAATCCGTACATTCACATTGAACTAAGGAGCACACGGTCAACTGCTAATGATAATATCCACCAAAAAATGCTTTTAATAGATTTGATGTTGCTGATACCAATATACTCAACTACTATCTGGTGGATAATTAAAAAAAATCACTAGTTTACATTTTCCATAGTAAACAACAAAAAAGATTGCTGTACTATCTGCTATTTCAATTTGATGACAATTGAATTGTTGGAGGATAGTGTCTTAAACCAATTGACAGGTATTTACTTGACATGACAGTTGAGCAAATAGTAAGAAAAAGTTACTAAGAAGCTCTGTAAAAGAATAAAAAACGTGCTATAATTTACTCTCATGTTAGTCGCATTTATATCCAATTCCAATTGTATTGTTGTTTATAACGGGCTGTATATATTATTTTTGCTGCCGCTCTAAACAAATAGCTTTCCTTTTTTTGTGAGTGGTTATAAGACCGAGTAAAAAAAAGAGACATGTTGCTGAATGGGATTTTCAATAAATGATATAGTTTTTAGTATCAACATATTTTTTAATTATGGCACACATGTACTATGTGTTAACATAGTAGATAAATAGTTGCTATCAGTTATATAATAAATGTTTAATACAGCTATATTGTAGATAAAAAAGAAGATCGTTTCTACTACATAGTCGTAACTAATATAAGAAATCAATGTTTTTATGTCATATCACCTCTCAAGGACAATAGAGTTATAATAATATTTATTAAAAGGTTATAACAAAAACTACATCACTGACTTTATAGTTCCTTGAATAATAGAGTGGCACAACTATTACTATGTCGTTCACAAGGAGAAAGTAAAAGTCCTATAACTTGTCTCCGTTTTTGTCACTCTGTGGCTGGCATTATAGACAGTTTAAGGGTGTTTTGTTCGTAAACAACGTACGGATATATAGTTAATACTAGGAAGGACCAAGGAACCATTGAAATTTTTGTAGCATCACACCTTTATTATGGCAGACTTAGCATGTTATTTTTCTTATATAGGCCATAAAAATAACAGATAGCAGCTTTAGACACTTACGAACTATGGGTATTTACTAATTAATTCTGAGAGGAGAAACCCATCAGCGATATTTTGCATATGAGCTTTTAAGTTCGCAAAATATGAGCAAAACAAAAGTACATTGAAAAACTCCGCAACGTTTTTTTCTTTCTTAGCAAAACTGGTCGAGCTAATACTTTCGTCCTTGTCTGACAAATTCATGGTCGTGATCTCTACTTTGGAACCATTTGGATAAAAAAACACAAGCTTAATAACAAAACACAACAACCAACGCTGTAAAAATAATACGACTCAAAGAGAGAGTTTTAGAAGAGACTTTTATATAAATATTACACAGAGTAGAAAAAAAAACTCAAGGAAAAATGGATCCAAATCAGTCACCACCTAATAATGACGAACGTGAAAAACAAGTACAGGAACGAGAAATAACAGACGTTCCCATGGAAGAAATACATGGAGAAACTGACCAAGAGCGTATCGAACGATTAACAGCAGAAGCAGTTGCTTCTATAAAATCATTTGCAGAATCACAAGATGAATGTAAAGGAAACAACGAAGAACAAAAATCAACACCACCACCTACTACTACTACTACAACTTCTTCCACAACTGGAACACCAGTTGCATTTTCATCACCGCCACCGTCCACACACCATTCACATATAACTTCGCAATCGCAGCAACAAGAATTACCATCAAGTGCAGCAGCGACCGTTGCAGCAGCAACTGCTGCTGCAAATAGTATATCCTCTCATGACCTTTCGAGTCTTAACATGACACCAGCACAGTTTCAGCAAGTTACTGCTGCACAAGCACAAGCGCTTGCTCAGGCAGCAGCAGCGGCTATGGCAGCAACTACATCAGCTGCTACTGGTAATAGCAGTGCGACGACAAGTACAATAACAACTACACCATCAAGCACCACACCAGCTATTGCGTCTACTGATTCACATAATAATAACGGACAACATCATTTATTTGCTCTTAATACCAGTTCATCACCCATTGTGTCTCATACCGCATCAACCAACGGAGGAAATAATAGCGATCCTCAACCAATGACCGGTGTTGTTTTGAATGATGGAAACTCGATACCCTCAGTTTCGCAACTTACAGCTGAAATGCTCAAACGAGAATTAATCAATCAAAAGGTTGGTTTCATAGGGTTGCGGCAGGGAGGGACGGGAAAGGGGAAGGGAAAGAGAAAGAGAAACGGGAGCAAGAGAGAGGTTATTTTTGTGAGTTTTTATAGAAAGAAGGCAAAAGTTTTTTTGTTGGAGAAAAAATAATTAAAAATTATAGTGCATAAAAACTAATATGAATAATCTAGGTCCGTGCTGATAATCGAGAACGAAAAAAGAGATGGCGCGCATTGAATGAAGAACGTAGTATGTATTTATTTTTTTCATGTTATAACGAACTCATTTATCGTCTATAAGGAGTTATGTATTTACCATTTTTATTAACTTATATGTAGATAAGGATAATGATTTACGTTGTCGTGTCAATAAACGAGCTAACAAATTATACGGTAAAGATGATACAGAAGGTAAACGACGTTGGGTGGAAGAGGAGTTTATGAAACGAAAGCAAAAACGAAAGGAAAAAGAACGCCGTAAGCATGCAATGGACGGGGCAATTGGAGGTTTAAGCGTTTCTTCAGAAACAGGTGCTTCAAGTACCACAACTACTGGAACATCAACACCTACAGCAATGACAACGGGAGGAGGGACAAGTACATCATCTAATACAACAACAACCAGTGCCGCAGCCAACGTAAACGGAATCCAAAATCAAGGATTAACACAATTTAACAATAATACACCTGTACAACCATTATTACCGGATATGAACCACCTTGCTATTTTATGTCAGCATCTGGGTATGCTTTCACAATCATCATCAGTAGTTGGAAACTCGGCAGCAAGATTACTGGGAGTTAAAAATGAAGGAGAAGTTGAACGAACAAACGAGGAACATATATCTAATCCGTTGATCGACTTCTTACAACAATTACAGCAACAAACACAACAACATCAACAGCAACAACAACAACAGGACGATGAAGGAGGTGTATCAGGGGATAACAGTACCAGTGAGCTTACAACCACAGAGAATAATACAGCTACCGTTACAGAAACAAAAAAAGAAGATCAATCTGGAGTATCACATCACCAATCAGAAGAAGATAGCTCGTCCATGGTAAACAATAATGATGAACAGCAAGTGGAACAACAGAAACATGATCAATCAGATCGATCAGATCAACAGCAACAACAACAGAGTGGAACATCTGAAGAAGCATCATCATCATCCACAACTGTACCAACAACAGAAGAAGATAACAAGGATAATTCAGTTCCTGGAGAACGACCAGAAGATAAATTAGCAGCACTCCTCAGTAGTACAATTCATTCCTCACAACTGACAACGCAAAGAGAAGGGGAAAATAACGAGTCATCATCAACATCAAGTGAAAGGCCTGCAGAACAACAGGTACAGCAGGGAAATGGACAAAATAATAATAATAACAACAACAATAATAATGTCGATTTTCCAATGGATGCTGTATTGACTCTTATGCAATTGAATGCTGGCTGGCGACAATAATGTCATAATGTATAAAAAAAGTAGAAAATACATACATATATATAAAAAATGGAGTGATGTATATAAAAATTTGAGCATAATTTTTTTTTATCCCGGTGTTAAAAATAATTTGGTTTATATCCAACATTCCGCTGATGATGAAGGGAAAAAAGGGAGAGTGGTTGCGGATCTTTATATATCTTTTCTTTTTCTTTCTTTTTTCTTTCTTATCATTCAACTTACGTATATAAACACATACTGATATACACATCCAACCTATTACTATTATATAACTAATTTTTACGCTCTCATAAAAAAAGCCTCCCATCTCTTTATTTCTCTTTCTACTCCCTCTTCCTGCTTCTCCTATTATACATTTTATTCTTTTGTATATGATTGTTTCTTGTCTGCATTTTGATATATTGTTTTGTATTGCAGAATACCTTGATGTTAAAAGTATTTTGGAACTTTCATCTTGTTGTCGATCTTTTTATCATTTAGGGCGTTTTGATTTATTATGGAAACGATTATGTCAAATTGATTATCATTTAACTTATAACCATCCAGAACAAACATATTTCAATTTATATCGTCAAACATTCCTCCGGCAATTTGGAAGACGCCCTTGTTATCATTTAAGTAACATACACATTGATGAACATTTAGTGAAACAATCTTCTTGGGATTTATCTTTATTAAGTCAACACCATAATGGAAATAATGATACTAATTTTGCCGAGTCATTGATACCTTATATCTCATGTTGTTCTCCGGAACAGCACGACTCAGTAACGATTGAAAAGTTATTTTTATGTATGGATTGTCATAAGCTATGTAAATATTCTTCCAATAATATATATGTAGGAGTGAGAAGGGATATTTTTAAAACACAGGGATAAATTTTGGATGGTAGCGATATCAAGCATAAACTAACCACATACGTAGTTTGCGATCGTCATTCCAGAATTCATATTAAAGTGAATCATGCATTATTTTTTAAACCAAGTACCGCAGAAATATTCTGTCAAAGCTGTGTTGACTGGGTAACCTATTTTTTTTAGGTTGCTGTGATACAATACATATTGTTGTTACTAGATAACAATGATATTACTATTAATTTGATTTTGCTAACAAAAGAAAGATATCGCTATTTATTATTGTAGCTTGGTGGCGAAGGTGTAGATCCTGCCGAGCAACATTATGCATCAATTATCAGCTCTCGCTGGAGCAACAAAATTTATCTTGACCATTCATATCTCGAGCAGTTATTAGCATTACGGTTACGAAGGCAGCATGAGCGATATATTCGTTGGCAAGATACTCCTGCACGTATCGTTATGAATCCGAAAGGATTCTGTTTTGTTTCAGCACAGTTTATGTGGGAATGGGAGCGTTTTATTGAAGGGTGGAGACAATTGCCACCCACGGATGAAAATATAGTTTTAAGCAATCAGCGATTCTTGGAAAATAATAACAATAATCATGATGATGACGGACGACAAAATAGAATTCGGTTTGATCCATTCTTACCAGAATCGACGGATCTACATATTGTATCACATGAAACTTGGGAATATCTTTGTCAGCATTATAATGTAGGTGGACCAAAAATAACCAAAGGTAAAAAACAAGTGTTAGTAAATAAGTCCCATATATATATATATGTAGTACTGTATTTATTTTCTGTTGCTTTTATTTTTGCTCTTTCGAAAATGCTAATATATGTGAGCATGTGCGCATATTTTATAAATGGTTTGTGAATAGATGATTTAATGCGTTCCGATATCCATAAACAATGGCAATATACTATTAAGCGTTATGCAGATCGTGTCATGTTTAATGCATAGAGCGCGCTCTTTTCTTCTGTTCAATATGCTTGCCAGGTGTTACAACTACAGGTGGTCTTTCAACGTTCATTGCTTTTAGTTGGAGGACAGCTATACAGTTATAAAAATATTTATATTAGACTATATATGTTTATCAATTCTAATAATTATAATCAGTAATAATAGATATTGTATAATGAAAAATGAAAACATTTTGTTTTTACCTTTATCTAAAGCTAACTCAATCATACATCGAGTGCGGATAAAAGAAAGTAATGGCCATGTGGACTGTTCACCATGTCTTATCCTAAGTAGTCAGTAATTATGCGCACATAGTTAGCTATATGTCTTATATAACACCTACGTAGTACCATATAATAATATATACCAATATGCCAAGGAAGATGCGGTAGGGTTCGAAAACAAAATATTAAAGTCCTATTATAATTATTATTATTAATGGGAAATATGATTTTATTAATAGGGGTATATGTTAAAGGAAGAGATCTTTATTAATTTGCCATTTTACCGAAAATACGACTTTAGGAGCAATGGTAACATTGCCTGAAATTTTTTCTTCAATAAAGGGTCGTAGTATATTTGGCAGCATATATAGTTGATCGATCTATATGTAGTATTATTGTGATTAATTACTGTCGATATTACATTACCATACTTCTCTTATTACTACCTGATAAAGTCTATGCTTCATTTCAGATGCAACAATGTATGCAACTTTATTCCATAAAGTTTCATGTTGATGTAAACTGTTTTCTTTTGCAATAAAGGGAAGTGCATAAGTGGTAGCTTGTGAGACAATAAAATGGTTCACATTGAAGAGCTCTGATAATCGATGTAATGGTTCTTCACTATAAACTCCCAAAGAAGATTGTTATTATAAACCTCAGGCGTTTTTTTTAAATGACACTCTATATGTCTGTACCTGTCACTTGGCGTAGCTTCGGACCAATGGTTCCATTTTACAGCTGATGGGCTCCATTTGACAATATTCCCAGAAGTGTCTTTTGCCAACAAATCACAAGTACCGAAAAGACCAGTAGATGCCGTAGAACAACAAGCTGCACTCCATATAAGCTAATAGATTACGGGTCAAAGTGATAAAAAAGAATCAGGGTTTTTATGACTTTTGCTACTTTTTTCTCATATTTATTACTACTTACTACATTAGGTGCGGTAAGATAATTCAGAAGCTGTGGTACTTCATTCTTTCGACTCGAACATACACTAATATTCAGCACTCGTTTTGAACGAGCATATGCTTCCTTTATAATATCAAAAAATTAATTAATTGAAAAAAAAAATCAAGTAATCCAAAAAGCCATTTTTTCTTTATCATTTCTTCGTGCTGTTATGTTTACCTCAAACGTCAAATCACCAACATTAGCACGAACACATTGTTGAAGCACTTTCATATCCATCAAGTAACCTATAACATTAGTCAACAAATTCGTGAGTTATATATATTATGTAATAACAACCTTTAATTTATAATGGGAAAATGTAATGAAGAAATACTATCATACCATATTTAAGGAATCGAGTAATACGTCTTTTGAGATGTCTAAATAATATATATTAAAATTTTTGAAATGTTTAGTAAAGTCAGTATTTTTTTTTGTCATCATCACACGAAATGATCGATTGTGTTACCCGCGATCACTTTTAGTTGCAAATGCAGATAAATTGATGCCGTCAGGCTGCAAAATGTGCTATATAATAATAAGTTAATTTTTATTGACATACGTATTTATATTCAATTTTTTTATAGCTATTACTTACTGGTAATTCTTCATCTGTATGAATACAAATAAGCGCAGCAATCATAGCACCCACAGCTGTACCACTAATAATTCGAGGTAATAGTCCTTGTTCATGTAGTGCCTTAAGAACACCCAAATGATATAATGCTATGACTAGTGTTAGCCATACTCCTTCCGTTCGTATCATTTTTCTCTTTTTTTCTTGAATTAGAGTAAGTAAGTATATTTAACATTTACTTACCAAAAGCCGTTCCTCCTTGTAATACCAAAGCAGAGGTACCAAAGCTTTGACGACTATCACTAAGAAACTTTAGTTTTGTTTGTTGATCCAATGCATCAGTTGATTCAATATATTCAATATGAGCAACGACTTCGTCCATATAATCTTCGATCAAGTTCTTTGTGCTGTAATATATGTTTCAAAGTAAGTTACATAAATACTATTACTGTTAGCTGTTAACAAAATTGGAGAACTTATTTATTATTTATCAAAGACGTACCCGAGATAAGAATGTGAAAAGAGTTTTTTATCACAAATGCCACCAAAGTTCCTTAGTAATCCACTGCGAAGCATATAAACCATGCTATCCACATCATTTGCTTTTCTGGCTTTCCGTAAATGATCTAATCGAGCTGAAATCAATTTATAATCATATACACGAGAATCGGGCTTACTTCTCCATACATCGTTTTCTAATAGTAATATAATCATCCATTCGTTAATTATTTTATTGATTTTTTTTTCTTTTTCTTTTTTGACTGGGAATAACAAAATGGTTTTCTCTTACGTAGAACTCTATATAATAAAAAAATGACAAAGTAAAATTAGATTTATATAAACTATAACAAGGAACGTGACAACAATTTTAGGAAATCATACTCGTCCAACTCTTTAGCTTGAGCTTTCCATTCTACAAAACTTGTTGCTTCGTTTAGTTGGTCAACAAGTCCATGACAAGGATGACTTTTATTTATTGATTTCCATTGAATCTAATTTCGAAAAAAAAATCCAAGCACTTGTCAATCGTGTAAATTTTTCCTCATTATGGTATGATATAAAAAACGAGTAAACGTACTGAAAGTGGCTGAAGTAAGTAGCTTTGAATGATTGTAAAGGCACCATACACAAAACATAAAAAAGGGACAGCAATGTAGCGAACAGGATCGTAACCGATCTTTTTGATCGTGTCCATTGGTATAAATTAAAGCTGGTTATTTTTTAGAAAAAGGAGACAAGAGAAAACGAGAGAGGGAATAAAAAGAGAAGATCAATAATAAGAGTGGCATCATAATTTCACATGTCAAGGTAAAAACCATCAGGTTGCACAAGCATTTCACCAACAGATTTTGCATATGCTTATAAAATCTCAGTCGCATGATCTCTATTATTAGAAAAAAAAATGTGTACATACAGTTCATTTCATCAAAAATATTATTTACAGAAAGAATTTATATATAAGAGAGAAAGAAACGGAGAATGATGGGGAGGAGAACAATACAGTTTAAAGAGGAAGAAAGATAGCAACAAAGGTATATAATAAACGGTTTGCTTATGATGACTGAGTGTGTAAAAAGGGGAAGATTATTTGGTAATAATAATAGTAATAATAGTAATAATAGTAATAATTGATGGAGTGATGATGATTGATGGTACTGATAATGATAATGCGATTGTGTATGTCGATCAAGGTGCTGAAGGTCTTGTTAAAAGTTGTAACGTAATATCTTCAATACTCTTATTAATAAACTCCTGAAGAATTTCATCACACTCTATCTTGTCTCCAAATGTAGAGCATAAATGCTGCTTTACTTGAGCACGTGTAGTTGAATCCAAATCTGCACTTTCCAAGTATGATCGGATTTCTTGCTCAATCGGCCCTTGCAAGTCACTATTATTGTTGTCATGGCTACTGTTGTTACTATTGCTACCACTATTATTGCTGTCCATAGGTGCTGCTACTGTCCTTGACAATGTTGATAATTCCGTAGATCGATAACTTGGATCGCTTGTATCCCGGTGATGCAACGAGGGTTCTGCAGGTACTCGTCGCCTGCGTGTAGATCGCACGCGGCTTGAAAAGCTAGATGACGGTGGTGCAGCTGATCCAGCAGCAGCAACAGTATTTCCGTAACCACCAACACCGCGTAGTCCTGCCGGATGACCGGGAATCTTGAGTCCAACTTTACTGTGGAAAGCAGATCTTCGTCCTTCTTCGCCTCCTTCTTCTTCCTCTAAGACAGTAGGACTCTTGCTATTAGACACGGAACCACCAATTGTTGTATGATAATGGGAGGGGTATCGAGAACGTTCCAACGACGCTTCTGGATCCAAACTAAGATTCGAACTTGCCAAAGAAAGAGTATTAGACGTGGTTGAATTGATGGAACAACGATCTGTAGGTATGGTTGATTCTGCAGAGTAAGACCTTGATCGCGTAGGTGCGCTTGAACTTGTATTACTTACAAAACCACCGTTATCAATAATAGCTGAAGGAGCACCTGCAGGATAATAAGGTGGGTACTCATCATGACTGGTGGTATTGAACGATGAATAAGTGAAATAAGAGGATTGTGAATGGCTTGGTTTATGTTTTCCAACATGTTGATGTTGTCGAAGTGTCCGATGCATCTCATCTGTGTATGTCGATAGTGGTAATGTACCTTCTCCTTGCTTAGGGACTGCATATCCATCATCAAATGGATTGTCCAGTGACGATGCAAATGGATCCGCTAATGAACCTGACCGAACACTCGTTGCCGGTGACGAGCCTTCAAATGGATCTCGCTGTCGCCTGACAGTACCATACATATCTACAACTGAGGCTACTGGTTTAAATCCACTTGTTTTACTCTTACCAGCACGTACGCTATGATGTCCATTATTTCTAAGTTGAGCAATGGGAGGAGTCGATATCGTTTGGTCTACAAAAGAGCCAGACCGGCGTGAATCAGTAGAATGGATACTTGCTCTACCGCTGACAAAGCCCGTAAATCCAGTGAAATTTGAATCGAGCGCAACAGCTTCTTGCATGGCACGTTGATATGCTTTTTCAGCTTCCAAAACATCAAATTCATTAAGTCGCATGCGTGGCACTAATTCATCATCCGTTAATTGTTTTTGTTCGGAGCAATCATCGTCGTGTAAATCATCCCCATTATCATCATCCACCACACCATGCATTCGTCCACGACATCCATTGGCTGTCGGCCATACATCGTACCACCGTCGAGCATAGTCGCTACACCAAACAGCCACAAGTGGAAACCAAATTGCAAACAAAGGTACTGAAAGTAAGCCATAAAAGATAAACCACATAACATACTTAAATTGTCGCCGAACAAGGAAGTAGATCATGTGTAAAGCAACCAGCGCAGCAAAACTGAGAGCAATAATTTCATAAGCCAAATGAGTCGTATCCATGAAAAATCGAATATAAACACTGTACAAGTAAATAATTATAGGCATTGAAAAAATCATATCCAAAAGCTTGGTGACTGAAATAATCCAACAGGCAATACCCACATCCCAAGCAATGCGATGCATTTCGATTTGGTTGTGGAAAGTCGTTCGCAAGTTACGGGACTGAAGTGCTTGAAGTGCGAATATGTTGGTTGGTAAAGTGACATAACCCACTGCTTCTGGTTCAAATGCAAGTCGATGTTGAGGGTGAGATCGTAAAAGAACAGCACCTAAATATTGCTCTTCACCTAATAATAGTACATTTTGCATATGCATTGTTCCTGGTCGTGGAGCTGCAAACCCACGAAGAACTGTTGGATGAATACAACAAGGCCGAATCCCAGCGTTGGGTGCCAAAGATAATCGTGATTCTTCTCCCGTTGTCATGCTATGAATATCGCTGTCGTCTTGTGAAGGATTGATTTCGTCGCTGACTTTGGGCCATTTACTATGTGATCGTATTGTCTGTTGGGATGTCGATGCGCTGCTGATCCGTTTAAATGTCTGCCATCGGGACATTTTTGTTGGTTTCGGTTGTTCGTCCGGTACATTTTCGGTCCATAACTTATACATTACAAATCCACCATTAATTGAAATTACCGTACCAAGGAATGCCTCGTAAGCAAGACCTGAATAAAAAGTTTGATAAAGTGGAAAAATCTGAAGCATAGTTGTAATATTTTGTTCTGGATTGGCAGGTCGGGCGTGTCCGCTTATCGCTAGCATCTTACGATCTTTTTCCAATCTGGAGACCATCTTCTGTACAACGTCGCCTTGAATTTGTGTATCTGCGTCTGTGACTAACATATACTTGAAATTTCGTGGATTGATCCCAAGGACACTGTAACATTGATTAAACAACTCGTATTCGAGTGGCGTCATTCTATTGCTAGCCAAATTCATGCATCTTTCCAAGAATCCCAATACAATCACCATGGAGTCTCGTTTTCCACGATTGCCTGGTGCACAATCCGCCAACGATGCTTCTCGTGCTGCACCTACTTTGACAACTACCAGGTAAGGTACACGGTTACGTCCAGTTTCATAGTACCCCGAATAAACTTTGGCATAATTGACTCGTTTTCGATTTTGGCCAAGAGAAATATAAGGTTGTGAGGCAGGATCATCAGTACCACTGTAACCTAGCAATTCCAATATGCATGAATGAACTTCCTTAGAATCTTGTTTGCCCTTTGTTAATCCGTCGCAAACAAATAATAAAAGTTTTCTCGAATCGTCATAATGTGACCTCGCCAATGATTCTAATGTCTGCTTGATAATATTGCTTGGTTCGGCATAACAAGGAACCAAGAGAATTGTGTGAGGCCAATTATTATTTCGCAATGCAGCGGAAAGCTCTGTGGACGAGAATAAAAAGCGCTGCATGACACGCAGACGACAGAGGTGTGCCAAATGCATTTTGAGGAGGAAATATAAAAGACCTACACCCATCGTTGCCCATAATGCTGGGTTGATTTTGGCACATCCACTTGGTGCCACGTCTTCCACAATACCCTTAAAAAAGAGTGTTTCCAGACATTGTGCATAAACATCGGGGCTTGTAACGTTGCTGGCGAAATAATCGCTAATGTCTTCCCCCAAACTGATAAAAAGGAGCATGGTGACTTCGAGTGGCAAGAACATCCGATCGAGTGCAAATGCACGCGAATAAACTCCTGCTGATACTTCAACGACATCTGTTGCTGTTTCCAAATAAGCTGTGACATCGAGTACTTTGCCATTTAATACAACATATGCTTTGCCTTGCGTCTCTGGTGAAGAAAGTGTTGTAAAATTCGAAATGTCGTCCATTTTGTAAACGACGTCTATAGAAAGATGAAATTATATAATTAGAAATCAAATTACTATTCGTCATCATTATTTTCGTCTTATTTTAGAAATTATTATTGTTTGATAAAAATAAAATAAATCACCCCCAGCAACAAGGGGGTTATATTACGTGTGTGTGTATGTGTGTGTGTGTGTACTTACCTCCCTTGAATGGTAACCCATCAAAAGAAAAAGAGTAACAGGGTGCGCCAGAAAGAGAAGTATTATTAGGATATGGACACGTCCGTTCGTTGCCATTGAATTCATATCCACTATCGTTTGCAAGCTTATATGTTAACCATTTGTCTGCTTCTGCTGAGCGGTCTGTGGTTCCACCCGAAATACACCGTTGCAAATGTGGATTTCTATATGTGTCCATTCCATTTCGATCCAACATTAGAAATGTTGGAAACATAGGTGAAACATCGAGTCCATTGTACTGAGAAATTTCTTTTGCTATTTGCGAAGAATCATCATATTTTCCCCATTCAACTGCTCGACCGTTTATTGCTGCATATTTCGAATCGTTTTTAAAAACATCAGCTTGTGGTACAAGGTCTTCTGTATCGCAAAAGAGTGTTGAAATATATTCGATCCAAAATAAAAAGAGACCGACGAGTGCAATGAATAAAAAACATGTTGTAACTTTTTCACGCCATGCTTGACGGGCCGCTATTAATTGAACGAATTTTATATTATATTAGTTGTTATATATACAAATAGAAATGAGCGTTACTTTTTTTTTTTTTTTTTGGAAGGGCTTGTGTAAAAAGAACGTTTTTGTTAGATATAGAAAAAAAAAACTATTTAAAAATAAATTACCTGAGCTGTTTAATCCTATTAAATATCTTAAAACAAAATCTGGAAAGATTATTGTACATATACGGGATAGTAATACCCAAGCAATGCGACGACAAGTAAGTGTGCGCATGTACTTATAAATGTGTGGAAGAAACTTGTTCTCTTTTTCTACAAGCAATTTTACAGCAGGCTTTTTTCTTCTTTTTCTTACGCAACTGAGTATGAAAAAACTCCAGACAGGACGCCTTTATATTTATCTAATAACTATGGGTTTAACTAAAAATAACACCCACTCATTAAAAAAAACTCAGGTGCGGTTTGCATAATTTATATCAAAAAATACAAAATTATTGAGGTAATACAATAGAGGAGAAATAATTAATAAACAGAGCAGCTGAGGAACAAATTGAAAATATATTTCATTGGTAATTCACACTTTGATGTTATGTACTTTTTTTTATATATATTTGATCTCGTGGAATTGGTCAAGTGAGGGGACAAAAAAAGACCTCTTACAATATTTATTAACTCTATATTCAAATGAGGGGGTTAGCAACTATCTAAATAATATACTATTGCGTCCCTCATTGTATTTTTATACTGCTTTCAGAGCTGGATACGATAGTTGTCAATTTTAGACAATAAACAAAGAATTGAATATTATGGGTACATTGAAATCTGGTATGTTTCGCTGTTAGTCAGAATGAAAGTGTGTAACGATTATATGACAAACTGTTTGTGAAACCAATTACCATCTAATCACCAAAGAAGGTGATGGTTGCTAAAAAAATTAATTGAGAATAGAATTATGCATCCTAGTATTTTCACGAGTACTAAGTACATAAAATATCTATATATTATTGCGTATATTATATTAAGTGAGTAGCAGCTTAGTAAATATGTGAGATTAGAGCCGAAAGAAGAGCATTATTTAAACAGCAACGACCAAGATTTACGTAATTTTTACTGTCGTACAGCACACGAACAAGGAGAAAAAGTATCTTCATATTTCATATTTAATTATTTAGTTTTTCTGCATGGTTTAAATAGAAATATTCAATAAGTGTATGGTAATTCCATTCTACTTTAATAAAGTGGTTACTAGTGTGTAACTGTTGCTATGAAACTATTTATTTCGTATCTAAGTACAAGCGATTTTACTGCTATGCTTGATACAAACAATTTCTTAAGCAATCATGATAGTGTGTTTATTGCATTTAATTTATTCAAAAATATTATATTCACATAATGAAGGACTTCAGATGAGGATGCTCAATATACATGCTGCTTCTTTGAAACCTTTCCTACCATACAAAAATACAAAAAAGTATACCCAATCAAAAACTCCGCAATAAACTCACCAAAGAATTTTTTTTTTTGCATTTTTCTTTCTAACTGTGATTCTTCGGGACAGTTTTTTTTTCTTTCTCAATGACTTCCTTGCAAGATCAACTGAAGCGGATCGGTACCGCCGATTTACGCAATGTTACAGAAGGAACAAGAAGACATAAAGCTTCGTTCTTATTTACTTCGAGAGAGGCTGCTGATCAAGATCTTGAAACGATCTATTCGATTGCGTTGAATGGTATTATGGAGCTTGTAATCATTGATAGCAAGTTTGGATCTTTTCAAAAAACTTTGTTTTCTGAGAAAATGAAAGGTTATGATCGTGTTCTTCAGGTAAGAAATGGAATTTAAAAAAATAAGATTTACCATATGATTTATTTTTATTTCGAATCGTCAGAAGGTAGTAAACTTACAAAAGGCTGGATTTTATATGTATAATAGACTGCTGAAGATAATGCCAAATTAGATAAAAGTATTGCTGCGTTTTTACATCAATTATCACCTTACTTTTTATTAAAACCTGCCGGAAAAACAATTGAATGGTTAATTCGTCGTTTCCGTGTTCAAGATTTTAATGTTGAAGCGGTACTTGCTTGTATCTTACCTTATCATGAAACCAAATCATTCGTTCGAATGGTATCATTGCTTCAGATTCAGTAAGTGTATACCTATTCTAGAGATATATATTATGGAAAAGGCGTATAGAAAAGAAAATTGATTTGATAATTAATTTGATATCATTTAGGGAAAACACTTCTTGGTCTTTCCTTTTACCAGTAAAGAAGAGCAATATTCCATTGGATCGATCTATGTTGGTTAAGGCAATGAAGAAGAGTCGACGTATTCTTAGTTTTGTATGCAAAACAGTAATTGATACACCCGTACCGTTCCAAATATTATACTCATTCTTTGCAGCAACATTGACCGACTTCGTCAATGCCATTAACAGAGTGACGGATGATACCATGGTTGCCTTGTTACCCTATCTAATTGACTCATTGACTCGTCGTGAAAACCCGGAACTCCAAATTGCCGCATATATGGTCGTCTCTCAATTATCTACTCGTGAAGCACTCAGCCAAGATGCTCTTCTCACCATCACCAATAAAATGATTTTGAATCATAATGAAGCTTTATTCGGTCACTGTTTGCTTACTATCGTTCATCTCGCTCAATCACAACAAAGTTTCCAAGGATTCAGCCATAAGGCGATTAAACGTGTCTTTAAGGCACCAGCTTTCGAATCCTGTTTCCGTGAAATTGCACAAAAATATGCCACTGATCGTTTCATGTCACTTACCATGAGCGAATTTTGCAGATCTGTTCCCAAGTCGACAGAAAAGGCTGAGTTATTAAATTCATTGGCAATGGATGGCTTATTGTCGCACGAAAATATTCGCTTGCTTTCTAGCTGTGCCATCAAGGGTTACCTTCAAGAATCTACTAATAAAAATTATATCGATGCGTTCCGTCCTCTTCTTGTTACCTTGTCACAACGCTATATCGAAGATTTGGATATGGTCTTAGAAGAACAGATCAAGAACGTCAAAGATGATGCTGACCAATCTAAGGCTCTTTATGAATTTTCTGCTGCTGGTTTCAAAGGTACAGGACATGAAATTGTACAAGAAGCAAACACAACATTGTATCTCAGCTTGAACAGTCCTGCCGCTTCGACACGTTTGCTAGCGATGAGAAGACTTGTCAATGTTATTAAGGATGAAGATAGTCCTTTGGTCAAGGTATGATATATATATATGTTTGGATTAAATATGTGAAGTAGATTTTTTTTAATTAACAGTGATTATTTTACAATTTCTTTTTGTTTCCGATTGCAGAATCCAGAAATTATTGAATCTTCTTTGTTGAGATGTCTGGATAGCTTTAATGAGCTTCTCTCCTATGCTGTATGTGATATTCCTGGACATTTACTTAAGTTTGTCCCTGGTCAAAAGATTCTTGCAGCTTTATCCCAGCTACTTCAAGAACGTGGTGCATTCCGTAAAGAAGCTGTTCCTGTCTTTAAGTTCCTTTTGGGTGACTTTAGCAAGCAATACCCCGAATCGTTATCTGATGTAGCCCGTGTCTTGGCTGTTTTTGTATTTGCTGCACCTGCAAATATTGTCAAGGAACTTATCAAACAAGTGAAGCAAATTCATCTCGACAAAAAATCCATCCTTGGTAGCTTTTTGGAACATGTGCGCGAAATTGTGCAATCGGCAGGTAAAGGCAACAATGTCATCAGCAAGTCGTTTATCGAGAAAGAAGCTACCAACCTTTCTACCACAAAGGGCAATCATGTGGTTATTTTGGACTTTTGGACCCAAATGATTCATGGCGGGACAATCCCAGAAAAAATTGTTTCTTTGTTGATCATCACGAAAGCTATGAAGAAACAGCAATCGAATACATTCAACTTTACACTTGTCATCAATGCTATTTTGGATTCCATGACTAAGGATGAAAAGCTTGCCATATATCAAACTCAATTACCCACCGACCAATACACAGTTGATGGCAATTTGCCTGACATGACTTTTGATATGCTTCGAATGGTTCACGATTTGCCCAAGTCCACAATGACCAATTTGATTCAGTATACTTTCTCAGTTACTGTGGCTTCATTACAAGCTCAACCTACAAGTGTGGATTGGTATAATGTCAAAGATCAACAACAATATGCTGAACTTTTAAAGAAGTTGTTTGGTACATTTGTTGGTGGACCTACTCTTGGCTGCTTTGAACCTATGTTGGCTGCTTTGGTAGCAAGACATCTGAAGGAAGGTGTTTTTGCTTTCTTGATGAGTATCTGGATTGATCAAGGTAAGGTTTTTTTTTCTGGGGAGGGGAAAACAATTTGTGGATTGAGCAAACAACACGATTATGACAGAAGGAAGAAATAAAATTGACATATTAAAATTATTATGATGCATTTATTAGGTTATTCCACAGCTGTACGTGCACGATCATTACAAATTGTAACATCGCTTATGAGCCAATATGTCGATGGTGACAATGATCTTCAGCACATCATCCCTTCTTTGCTTGTGCCACTTCACGATACCGAGCAGCAAATTCGCGTATGTGCCACTCAATGTTTGCGCCAATTACGTCGCCTTTATGTTCGTCATGGTTTGATTAAGAAGAACGACAAGGCTCAAACTAACGATACCAAGAAATCTGCTGCTTTGTCTGTATTAAGTGCCAGTACTATTTATGCACGATCCGATATTATAATCAAAGATATCCGTACGCAATACATTGCCAATTTTATTGATGTTCTCTCTACCCGAAGTCACGAACTTACAGAAGATCATGGATGTGTTCTCAAGCTTATTGGCAACTTTTTTGATGCAAGTGAGGCATCCAAGGACAAGCAAATCAAAACTCAAGGAGCTAATGTACTCAAATTGCTACTTGATCATATTAAAGCATCTCCATCCACTCATATTCAAGTGGCTCTACTTGACTTACTGGACGATATTCATGTTCCCCAGAAACTACAAGCAGTACTTCCCTTATTGGAAGCCAAAGTCAAGAATTCAACACTTATGGGTCTTCTTGTTCGATGCTACTTACCCGAAAATGCGGCACAGTTTGGTAAAGTTAGCGACAAGTCATTTCCCTTGTTCATCCAATTGTTGCAGAGCTGTAATACTTTGGCCGACGAGGACGATGAGGGTTGGAAAATGTCTACACGCCGTTTCGCTCTTAAACAGATTTCAGCTGAATTTTTCCAAAGCGCAAAGGAAAATCAACAACGTGAAATTTTCAATGTTCTTATTGATATAGCTACGAATGCTGAACAGCACGATGTTCATTTGGCCAAAAAGGTGTTAAACCAAATTCGCATTCCTGTCAAACTTTATGATGAATTCTTGGCTTCTGTCGTTACTGGACTGAATCAAACCATTGTAAATACTGAGACTACTAAACGTGCCAGAAAGTAAGTTGAACTGTTTTCTGTATTCTAGAAACCATTATTTCAGCGTTGTACCAAAGAAACTAACCCGGACTGATTTTTTTTTACTTCTCTTTATTAGAGAGAAAGCACAACCAAAGGTTGATCTGTATGAATTGGTCACAGTTCTCGAACTACTCGAGTCAACAGTTGTCGAAAAGGATGTATTGCTTGTCAAACGACTCTTTGATACACTTGCCGCGATGATCAACGCTGAATTACGTGATGCACCAGTTTCCTTGGAATATATCAGCCAATTGATTATGTCTGCTCTTACACGCATTATTCGTGCTGCTGAAGATCATAAAGAATCCCTTGAAGAGTCAACTCTTCGTGTTGATTCTGTTGTCCAATGCATTCGTACCACCAGCAACCCACAAACCCATAACCAAGCACTTTTGCTTATGGCAACCATTGCTTCGATTTACCCCGAGATTGTCTTGCATAATATCATGACCGTCTTTACATTCATGGGCGCCAATGTACTTCGCCAAGACGATAACTACAGCTTCCAAGTTATTCATCAAACACTCGAAAAGATTATTCCACCTTTGGTAGAATCCAGCCGGCGCGAATATGAAAGCCAAGCTGCCATCACTCTCCAAATTAAACCTATTATCAAGGTGTTTGTCGACGCTCTTATTCATATTCCTAAACATCGTCGTTTGCCATTGTTTACTGTACTTATCCGTACATTGGGCGAAGATGAATTTTTATACGCTATTATTTCATTGTTGCTTGAAAAATATGCAGTCAAATTCTCCAAGGAAGATGAATCTGAATCACTCGCCGAATTCTGCAAGGCTATCAGTCAACAATTCAAGCCTGAAACCCAAATCAATGCTGTTTATTCATTACTTAATGACTTGCATGTCTTACCTAACGACAAGCCAGTTCAAGAAGATAATAATAAGCACGATGTTGACATGAGCGTTACTGGGACCACTGTATTTGATTTGAGTGAACACAGTGCCAAAGATCTTCGTCGTTACAAGGTTATTGTGCTCAACTACATCGATCAATTGCTCGTTTCTAGAACCTTCCTTGCAAAGATCATTGAGGGTATGAATGCCGATCAAGATTTTGAAGAAAAGATGCAACCTAGATACCTCAAGACTACCGAGTTACTTCTCAAGATCCTTTCATACTTTGGTGAATATCGCGAACGTTATGCCGTTTCACAAGGTGCTAAACCTGGTATCGTCAAGTTTTGGCGTGGTACCATTAAGGTTGTTTATGATGTTCTAGATCGTGTCAATGGTCTTTTATCATTACATACCTTTGTGGATGTTATCTCACACTTGCTTAAACATTCAGATGTTTTGGTTCGACGTAAAGCTATGAACTTATTCAATGAGCGTGTAGCAATCTTTGAGCAAAATATTTCGAGCGAAGAGGAAGAATTGCTTGTCGGCATGACCAAGGAATTTTACGCCGTGATTGAAAACGAAGGCCGTTTGGGCAGTAGTGAAGAAGATGGTGCTATCAACAAACAAAGTGCATTGCTTTGTATCTCAGCATTGGCCCGATTCTCTGGAAATGTATATCCTGCACCATTTGTGGATGGTCTCCCTATTATATTGGGATCGGAATGTTTGCAGTTGCCCAATATTCAAGTTAAGATCTCTAGTTTGTCTTGTCTGGCTGTTATTTGGTAAGTAGTAATATAGTTGTAGCCTATTATATATATATTTGTATTCTTACTAACTTGGATAATAACATATAGTCAAGCAACCGGCCCAAGATCTATCCCTCATCTTCCAAAGTTTATGCCAATTATTGTGGAATTACTTTCAAACAACGTCAAGGGAGAAAACCCAAGTATTATGCTTCGACTTGCCATTGTTGGTTGTTTGGAAACAATTGTTGCTGAATTACCTCACTTTATGAGTCCTTATATTTCCAAGATGCTTACTGCGTTGCTTGCTTCGGCTATCTATGAACATGATAACGAGGATCCTCAAATGGTCTTGGTTGAGAACAAGGCTACTGAAGTTTTATCGACAATGGCTATCAAGGTTCCTCCACGTGTCCTTCTCAATCCAGTATTCGCATGCTATGAATTTGCCATGGGTCAAGGCAAAAAGGTAAAAAAAAAGTGGCATATTTTATTATTATAATGATGATTATGATGATGATAAAGGAATACTTACTAATTCATGGTATTTGATCTATTATTTTTCATAGTCGGCATTGGCTGTTATATCAATGATTTCTGATACCGTACAAACCATGAACAACGACGTGATGGTGTCTCACTATAAGCAAATTTTTAAATTCTTTTTGTTGGCATTTGACATTCGTCGTACCTATAAGGACAAGTTCGATAATCTCGAAATCGATGGATTGGAAAGCGCTATGATCAACGTATTCTTGGACTTAGTAATGAAGCTCAATGAAACTCTTTTCAAACCACTTTATCTCAAGATTGTGGATTGGGCTACCGTTGAACTAGCTGCCGACGGTAATAAAGAAGAAGAGGAAGGGCAAAACGAAGATATTGAGAAACGTGTGTTGTTCTTTTACAAGTTATTGGACTCTTTGTTTGACCGTTTGAAGTCTATTGTCACTCCCTACTTTGGTTATGTCATTGATGATGTCATTGGTCGTTTGGAACAATATGTCTCTGGCGAATCGGTACCCAATACATTGTGGAACTACATCATGTTGGCCTTACGCAAATCATTTCAATATGATAACGATAACTTGTGGAATGCAAGCAAGCTTGACAAAATCTTGGACCCTGTTGTGGATCAAATGATGGTGATGGGTGAAAGCGAAACACCAGATCAGTATTTGAACCGTATGTCGACTTATTTGGTCCCACTTTTGGGACAAATGGCTCAAACGGCCGCAAACGATACTCTTTGGAAGCCTATGAATTACAAGGTGTTGATGAAGACAAGAGAAGATGTACCGGAAATTCGTTTGGCTGCGCTCAAGTGTTTGGAAGAGTTCTATGTTCGTATGGGTGAAGAGTGGCTCTTGTTTTTGGCTGAGAGTATTTCATTCCTTGCGGAACTTATGGAGGGTAAGTTATATTTTTTTTTGAGAATATCATAATCTTTTTTTTCCTATAACGTTACTCAATTATCTTTAATAATAATAGATGATGATCGTCGTGTGGAGAAACTTGTACAACAAGTCAATGCACAGATTGAATTGCACTTGGGCGAATCACTTGATAAATTCTTCAACTAAAGACAGAAGACAGAAGCTTTTACCATTTTGTAATTTTACTTTCTAGCTTAGCATTTTTATTTATCGCAACATTTTATCATATTACATTTGTAGAAATATATGAAGCATTTTGCATTTTACTATCATGATACAACAAACCATATATTTATAAAATTGTTTTTCCCGGTGATCAGTGTTGTGTATTTGTATGTGTAAAGACAGATTTTGAAAGTAAGCAAGATGTGATAAAAAAAGTTGTAGCGCTCAATTAATCCTTTTGGTAAATGTCTTTATTTATAAAACGAATGGATTGTTTATGTCAAATAAAGGATTTCCATATTCTTGAGAAAATTTATGATCTTTTACAACCCGTCATTGTCATTTTCATATCATGCTAAAGGAGATCCAGAGCTGCCTTCTTGTATCAAGGAAAAAGATGAATTAGGTACTTGAGTTGGAGAAAGGTCAGAAGAAAAGAGTTACTATATCCAGAATTGGATGTAATAGTAACAGGGTCTTATGGGTACCTATTTACATAATAGTGTACGATTGATTCTTATCCAAAAGCGTCCGATAGACACTGTGCTC
Source organism: Circinella minor (assembly GCA_016758965.1). NCBI lineage: Eukaryota > Fungi > Mucoromycota > Mucoromycetes > Mucorales > Lichtheimiaceae > Circinella > Circinella minor. The sequence goes on along the minus strand of JAEPRB010000109.1, from coordinate 102,298 downwards.
ATAAATAGATTGCCAAGACCATAATAGTAAGATACACAAATCACTGAAAGCTCGCTATTGTTATAATATGTAAATAACTAGAATCGAAGTTAGAAGGTTTCTAAAAAGTTTTGCCAGAAAATTTATATATATGAATTATTAAATGAATAATGGAATAACACTGCATGTTTTGTAATCTTCAATTGTGTATCTGTTTGTTGGTGACAGGGACAAGTTCAATTTAGTATATTGGAAATTTGTATTGCTTTTCTTTGTGGCGCCTTTGCCTCCGATTTTCCTCCTTCTAAAAAATATTATAAAAGGGATTGGAAGAATAAGGTCAAGAGTTAAATTTATATTCAACAGTGGCTATTAAAACAAGAATTTATCATAAATAGAGTATGAACGAAGCCAAATACTTAACTCAAAAGATTATAAAATGTATAATCGTTAAACACAAGGAACGTCGTCGATAGAAAAAAAAATCACAGTACGTAAAACGTTCTCAATTTTGGGTTAACAGAGATTTTGAGACTTAATAATATATCTTCTACTTGTGGTTCTTGGTATATTGTGAAGTTAACTGAGGTTTGAAAATTAACGCACGCGAAATTAGCGAGATTCGATTCCAGATGGATACATACTATTTAAAATTGATATTTATTAACCATCCTTTCTCATCCTACTTCGTTAAGTCACATTATGCGATACCAGAGAGAGCGATAAAGAGTCTCGTAGATGTAAGTGCAAATAAATATTCATTTCAATACGTACGTATTTAAAATAACGAAGAAAAAAATTACAATGTCATGTTATACATAGTCTCTGAATGAAGGATTCGAGAAAAGGCAATTTTGAGGAGACTGAATTAATATTATAAAAGACGAAAGAATATAGTTATTAAACAAATATAATATCGAAAGGAACAACTTAGTGTTAGTTCTCTTACAGGTAAGCTTCTTTAGTAATCAACGTGTCATGATTAATGGATAATTGCGCCGTTTGTATCGATATCTCATTGCTTTGATACATATATATATTTATATAGATTAGTCATGCAAAAATTCATGAACAATGCATCTAAACAAAAAAACTTTTTTTTTGACATAAAAATGTTATATTATGGATTATGTAAATTAGTTTCTGCTAAGACAGCAGGCGTTGGCTTGGCGCTAAGTCAACCATTAAAAAATCGCGATGAAATAAAAGTATAATAAGATAGTTACTGTACAGAAAAAGATGTAGAACTGATGAGATTGCTAATCAGTTTAATCATCATTTGGTTTTGAGTTATGTTGTTTTGGTAGAGTACTAGGGGAAATTATGCGATCACGAAGATTGAATACAATGAGCTATGCTTGGTAGATGTTTGAGAGATTAAACCAAAGCTACAGTAGTTTTTCGTAATAAATGCGACATAATCCTAATGTTCGTACTAGTATTAAAAAATGAAATAACACCAATGCAGGATATATTGTTTTGTCAAACTCTCGATTATGAATGTAGCTCTACTTATTATAAAATACTACTTTTCTGCAAACTTTTTCTGTCCAGTATTCTATTTATAAGCTCACAACTTTTTCGCTAATATCATTGTAAAAATTTCAATATCATGAAAATAAATTATTTATTAGTCTTGTTACGGATAGCAACTGTAAGCTCTTGAAATTTCTGCATACCATCTGCGCGAAGAGTTATATTATATGACTCGTGTAGTTAATGCTTAGATTGATCAATTGGCTATATTTATCAATGATCTTTTCCCATATATTCCAATCACATCTTGGAGCATGGATAACAACTACTATATATGAGAAACCATAGTTAAAGAACCTACTGTGTTATATTCATTTTATTAATTGCCTGGTAAGATGTGTACTTCCTTAAAGATCCAAGCCAATAACTTTTGTTCGTCTACAGTATAAAACATATCACTAAACGCAGTAAGAAGTAAAATAGAAAATCAAAGATTTTCCAGGTGTTTTTTTTTTTTTCAGTTTTTCATGAAGTTGACAAGTTAAAACACACATACTTAGTTTCACCATTTATACAATGTTTGCGTCTTTTACAAAAGAAGCACACAGAAAAATAACATACGAGTACCCAGGTTTGTTTCGGTTAAATACTATTTTTTAAAATTGTGTCAGAAGTACCTTGGATTTAATCTTTTCTAGATAGATGTAGAGCTATATTGGAAGATCACAAGTGCAAAAAAAAAAAAAACAATAAACGAAGAAAAAAGGTTGTATCTCAAATGGGAAAAGTGTAATTTACTACAGTGCTCACAGTGTCCAAACAAAGAACATTGTTAGTTATTGAAATTAGAAATTTAAGGGTTCCCAAACCATCAGAAACGGGAGCAAATCCGATTTTAGAAAGCTTAGCAAAAAAGAACTAAAATTGAAATAGATGTTGAAAAAAGGATAATAATAGTTATAGTTATCTCTTCACAGTATTGTATTACACTTTTTGGCTTGGTATTCAAAGAAACTATTTAAACTACACAATTTCAATAATAATAATAATAATATCTAGATGATATAATACAGATATTGGCAGTGTTGTTCAACTTCTGCTAATTGTCCCTGACTATTTCGTGTAACCCAATCCAATTTTCAAATTCAGTGGTACACAGCAACTAAAACCTATCTCACACGCTTTTTTTTTATTATCCAGGAAATCTTTTTTTCGAGTAGACGTGTTTCCCATAATATCAGCGAATGGACTTGGCAATAAATATAACCTCATCCTGCCGGGTGCGAGTCTTATTAGTTCCTGTTCCTCCCATTAAAACCTCTACGTTTTGGAAACATGTGGAGTTGGTTAAGAAATTCAGTGTTGTTCGACTTGGTGATGTAACTCCAGACTTACAAAAGGGTGCAGGCGGTAATATATTGTTAAAAGATAACATAACATAAATACTTTGTGAATATAATGGATTGTCATGATATAATTACTTGCGTCAAGAAAAACAAACTTAATGTCTCAGACATCGTTTTTCATTATATGTTATATTTATAGCCATGTTTAGTAGTCAAGTATTTCAAGAGGGGCAAATGCACTTTCAGTTCACGACCACTTATACACGCGACCATGCTCATTTAGAAGACTTTCAACCTCATCGTCGTATATTTGGTGTAAGTTATAAGAATATGCCATAATTATACACTCCTAGTTACTTCTACATACAAATACAAAAAAAGGAAGGACTTTTATATTGTCTTTCTCTTACTAATATATTATGCTGTGTTACTATGCATATTAAACATCTAGGTTATTGGTATCATGGATTGTCAAGAATGGAAAGATAAAGATTTGAGTGAAGGATATAAACATTTTGTTGATACGTTACATAAGGTAAAATTAAGAATTATAATTCTAGTGTAAGTTTAGTAAGTAGTAATGAGGTCAAAGAAAGGAGGCGACTAAGTAAGTTTTATATATACAACTATTAGTATCCTACTGCGATTGCAACTCGTTGTTTTGCTTTTGATCCGACGGAAACACAACCAGATGATACAAAGGGATTAATTATGATTCCAAATGTTGGTAATATGTCATTCTATATGAGTACGATGATATGTGACTTTGCAAGTGAAATTCTTAGTCAGTTTTCTATATTGGTAAGCAGAATGTATGCTTTATAAATTATGTGAATGTGGTTAAATAAATGTGCTTAGACTAACACATAACTATGAAGGCAAATCGAATCGAAAACCTTTCATCATTAGAATCACCATTGCCTCGATCTTATTATATTTCTCAACAATTTGAACCACCGAATAACAACAACAACAACAACAATAGTATTGTACCTCAACCATCTGCTAGTACACCTGGAACTCCTTATAATGCTAATAACAGTCATATTAATAATAGACAATCCCAACCACCTAAACCAACCCAATCTTTCTCATCATCTTTATTGAAACGTGCTTCAACTCCAGTAGGTAATAGTAAACCACCACCATTAAATCATCATCCATCTCCACCCACTCCTCAACAGCAACAATCGAATTTATTCTCTCCAAAATTACCTCGTACACCCATGTCTCCTCCACTTCCATCGCCACAACCAACGATGACACGATCGACCAGTACTCATGGTAACGGAGGAGAAAGTGGAAAAACAAAGAGAAGAACCCCAGGTCGTGTCAAGAAATTATTAGCAGATTTATATCTGTTGGCAGGTCGATTACCTGATGCAGTCAATCAGTAAGTTTTTTACGAGGAAAAGGAAAATAGTTAATAATAAGGCTTCATGATCTTTTTTATTTCCTTGTCTTTTTATTTTATTTTATTTAAACTTTACTTTGGATTATAATAGTTATACTCAAGCACTTGAAATGGCAAAGGCAACGTCGGATTATTTATGGCTTGGAAGTGCTATGGAAGGTTTAACCTGTGCTACTTTGTTATTGGAATATTTACATGCAGATGTCGGGGTAAATATTATATTATCAAACTTTTAAACCAGAAAGATTTAGATGGAATTAGAAACTTATATCTGTAAACTCTTATCCCCATCATTAGCATATTGTATCTAGAACACAAGGTGTACCAGGAGATATTCCAGAGGAAAGTAATCCATCTTCTCCAACAAGTGAAGTGCCACCCCCAACAATAATTGGAGGTCCACAGTCGACTATTTCCGAAGTCATGCAACGTTATGAGACCCTAATTCAGCATTATGCCAAAGTCAGCACCACATCATCGGTACCAATGCCAAGTTTGATTTATGCTGAAACATCCATTAAAATGGCTCGATTTTTATTAACTATTTATGCAAACGATGGATGGAGTGATAAAGTGTTGAATCTTTTAATTCAGGGAAAATTAACGGATGATACATCAGCAGATGCATTGATTGGACCTCAACGATTCATGATGATTGAAGATACTGTTAAACATAAAGAAAGTGGCATTCCCCGTCATGAAATTTCAGGATGGGTGACAAAGGCTTGGACTGCTCGTCTGGATGATTTGTCCCTTGTGGATCAGGTACACTAAACAATAAGGAAAGCGGAATATCAGAAAGAAAGGGTGGTTTGAATATATGTGATAAGTATCTAATACGATACATAATTTATATATAGATCAATATAATGACACAGATGTCGAGTGTGTTGAATGCAATTGGATATCACCGAAAGTCAGCTTGGTTGATGTATGAAAGTGTAAATCGAATGTTGCCATTGTTGATTCAAAGTCGTGCAACGTTAGCCAGTTCACGTGATCAGACCAAAAAGGATTATGGCAAAAATGATGATGGTATCCTTCAAGTTTTGAAACGTATTTGTGAAGTGTATGGTTTAGGAGGTAATTGGAGTTTTTTTATATATAATATATTTTTCAGTTATTGTGGTATGTGTTTTACTTAAGATGCACTTTAGAACGCAACGTCCATGATGGTGGTGCTTTAGGTGCACTCCACGGTCAAGAGGATGGACTCAATATACAAAAGGATGTCGAGGATGGTGGAGTACGTGGCGCAGTTGCGAAAGAACAATTGCGATTTGGTTGGCCAATGCTTCAAATTGATATCTTACGACAGTGTATTGCAATTGCCGAAGCGTTACCAGGTATAAGAAAATTGTCTGAAATAGATGTAGATATATATGTCATTAAACGAAGGTTTTTTTGTTTCCTTACTCATGTGACATATGTTAATTTTTTTTTCCTTTCAACAGATTATGGTGCTGTTCTTTATTATACAACTGTTTTATTGAAAAACTTATATCAATATATCTCTAAGGATGAACAAATTCGATTAGCAACATCCATTCAACGTATCGTAGCAATGGGTAAACGTGTGGGTCAAGTCGAAAGTAACGTAAATTATTGGGGTGTAAACATTGTTTCGAACATTGAAGCGCTTCTTCCTATTCCACGCAAAGCAGTGTACCATCATCATATTGAGGGTAGTATACCTGCCACACCTGCTGCGGCGAATGGTGACCCATTTATTTACAATCCATTCACTCAAAAACGGAATGAAAAGGTATTGCTATATATATATATATATATACTCCCGCATATCTCATATTATCGTTTGTTTTTATTAATTTTCAATTTTATGTTTGATTTGGTATCTCGGACACATTTATAGCCTCAAGTGATTTTAGTCAAGGATGAAACTTGTGAATTCAAGGTGACACTAACTAATCCATTTGGATTTGATTTGGAACTTCAAAATGTGACATTGAGGTAATTTTATCATTTACCATTACAAACAAAACTCTTCTGGAATATAGACACACATAAAGCGAAGACTAATTTTTGACATTATTGCTATTATTATCAGCACTACTGGTATTCCATTCAATGCAGTCCCTTCAACAGCTACTATTCCTGCGAATGGGACACTCAGCCTTCGTTTGACAGGTACACCTGAAGAAACAGGCACACTTTCAGTTCGCGGATGTATTATCAAGATTGTTGGTTTTGCAGAACAGGAATTTTTGGTTGATTATAGTCAAAAATCAAAAGAAGCCAAGGATACAAGGAATGGTAGATCTTCATCATCCAAGGAAGATCAACCGAAGAATGAGCTTATAAAATTGAAGCACAGGTATATTGATTTATTTTATTTTATGGCTTTTTCTCTTGGTTTAAGTTTTTTTTATTGGTCAAAGATGTTTATAATTTCTTTTTTCTATATTAGTGGTTTGAATGCATTACAAACAAGTCGTAAAAGGGAAACTTCAGATGAACTCAAGCCGATCCAGTTCTATGAACTTAACGTGATTGATGACCAGCCTCTTCTCAAGATCAAGTCAACTTCTTTATTGCATGATGCTGTGATGCTTTACGAAGGAGAAATGTGAGCAAAACCGGTCAAAAATTCTAGGAAAGAGCATTTGCTTATACAGCAGTATAACATTGTACTCATCAAAACAAAACAAACACACAAAAAATTAAATTATAGGACCCATATCTTGATCGAGCTTGAAAATATCGGCAACATTCCTGTCGATTTCACCAGCTTATCTTTTGTCGATTCAACAACAGCCAATCCACTACCCGTTAACCCTGAATTACCCATGGAAGAACAATATGAAATTGAACTCTATACAAAGGGTATGCATGTATTTTCATGGGAAGGAACCAAGGATCAAATGGCTCAATTTGTGGGTAAGAATATTAATTTACCACCGGGTGGACAGTGGGAAATAAACGTCAACGTCTATGGTAAACGTGGGTGTACAGGTGGCACCATTCAAATCGATTATGGTTATATGAATCGCAATGAGCAAAAAGAACAGACGTCATTCTATACGCGTCAACTCTATCTTCCTGTGCTTGTCACAGTCTATGGTAATTTGGAACCAGTTAATTGGGATATATTGTATCTGCGACACAGTGCACCGGTGCCCAAAAATGAAATTGATAATGCATTACAACGTATCGAAGCTATTGATATCAACAAGGGTAACGCATTTGATCAACCGATTGAAGACTTATTGCTTATTACGCGTCAATTTGATGACGATAACAATCGAAATGATTATTGCTTGGTGACGCTAGACGTACGCAATACCTGGACTGTTCCATTTGACGTAGAGTTCATAATTGATAATAGTGATTCGGAAAATACAAATAATAAGTTGACATCCATTGTAACTATTCAACCTGGATCTACAAAAAGGTGGTTTTTTTATTGCTCTAGATACATAAAAAAGATGAAGGGGGTGAACGAAAAAATGAAACAGAAGGGAGATGTAGTCAATGTTAACCACCCTTTCTTTTTATTTTAGAATCACATTACCCGTCAAACGACTCTTCTTGAATGCAGAAGAATGTTTACAACCTGTACCATCACTTGAACCAAACAAACAATTTGTTGTATCGCAAGGGCCCAAAATACCACCAGAACAAGAAAGAGCACGACTACAAATGTTTTGGTACCGTGAAAGTTTGTTGAAACGTATTCAAGCAACATGGCGTTGTTGTTCGACAGGTCGACATGGCATTTTAAATATGAGACCCTCGTTACGATTGACCCCCATGCAACTTAGTATTTTGAAAAAAGAAGATATTGAATTTATCGTCGAAATGAAAGGCAATGTAAAAAAGGCTACACATCGACGTTTTGAATGTGAATCCAGTGATTTTGTTACCATGGAAGTCTCTATACGGAATCGTCACGGTAACGTCATGTTATAGAAGTTTCCTTTTCTTTTTGCCATTGTCAGATTTAATTTTTTGATTAAGCTAAAACGTATATATTGTATTTAATATGCAGCCCACCCTGTAAAGCTAATCCTCCGTGTACAACCTGTGCAAAGTTATGATGATGGTGCAAAAGAATATGATTTATCTGGTAAATTATTAATGCAAGGATTACAACAAATGGTTCTACCTGAGGTAAAGTGTTATTATTATTACTGTTATCATGTGATATAATCTGGGACTAATGTTTTATGTTTGACAGGTGCCACCAAACAATGGTATAGTAACACATCAACTCCCATTATGTTTCTTATCACGAGGGCAATTTGAGTTTCTTTATCACGCCGAAGATGTACACACCCGAGAAACGTATTACGATCATGAATGGGCTATTATAGATGTCTATGAACCTTAGAATCTTTTGCTCCCACCTTTTTCTCTTTATATACACTTTTCCCTCCCTCTATCAAATCTTCTCTTTTCTCTTTCTCTTCTTTTGTATATTTAATAACAAATACATTTTATATATTCCCCCCTCCTTTTTTTTAAATTGTTTACTACATGGTCTATTATACCGGAGAAACATTATTTTTAACCTAGCTGACTTAATTATATTTCCTTTTTTAGCAGGATATTCTTTCTGACGGAAAAAGAAAAACATGGGATCGGAGAAAAGTCCGATCATATAGACAAAAAAAATAGCTGTGAAATAATGTAAAGTTCATAACAACCAATCATTTAAATTTTGCATAATAAATCATCATGATGTCAAGGGAAAACGAAACCCTTGTAATCATCATTTAAAAAGATCCTCAAATTTTAAGGGTATACCATTTTATTGTTTTCTTCTCCAAGTTATCGATTCAATTATAATTCGAATATGCCTCAACAACACCCAGATCTTCAACATGTCCATCATGAATTGATGGAAATTGCCAAGGAAACTCAAGATGTCTCAAAGACTAAATACACCACAAAGGATATTCAACATCTTCAGGTAACTGCAATAAATGCTGTTGGTTGTATATATAATTATACAAAGTGACTGTTAATAAAGCAATACCTACAATGAATGTTGTATAGAATAAGCTCCATCATATCGATGAGAAATACCGAGAAGGTATCATTGATGATCGTGACACCAACAATCCTGAAGATGATCCGTACGTATACAATTGATGAATACTTAATAGACAAAATATAATGATCGGTCTACTCACTCATTCTTCGCATATATTTTAATAGCTATGAACATCCCGGTCAAGCTCAAATCGCTGATGTAAGTTTTTTTAACATAAATACAAGAAAAATTTGGAACTTATACTAATTTATCAATATATCTATCTGTCCACAACTTTAATATTGATATATAGGCTCTTGCAAAAATTCACTCTGCATTGTCCAGTATGTTGACCAGTGCGAGTGAATAAACTTATAAATAGCATAAATAATTGAAAAAGGGTCCTTCATACCTTTTGTACATAATAAAAATAAAGCTTATCTCCGCTCTTCTTTCTGTTTTTTTTTCTTCGTTTTATGCAAAATTTTGTTTTGCGCGTTTGTTGTAACCTTACAAGAGTAATATAAAAATATAATGAGTGAATGGAATAACAATCAACGTGAGCAAAACAAGCATTTAAAAAATACTCATAATGGAATAAAAACGAAATATATTAAACTTCTTTTTTTTTTTTTTTTTTTTTTGAAATTATACTCATTTATATATTAGATGATTGGGAACAATCGTCACGAGGAGGAGGATGGGATAATGTACGTTCAAACAAAGGTGGTCGTGGACGTGGACGCGCTAGAGGAAGTACGGATGATCGATCTGGGTATGAGAATTTTTACTCTTTTATGTTATTATTTGACAATTCTTATAACAAAAAAAAAAACATCTTAATTTTAATTTAGTGCGCATAGCAAGTAAGAAAAAAGTATTTTGTTTTAAAGTCTTCTTGATAATATGAAATAAGACAACATAAATTTGATGTTACATGGATTTATAGATGGAACGAATTTGCTGCATCGAATACAAATCGAACACCAAGTAATCCACTAGGGGGTAGAGGTGGCGGCGGACGAGGATATCGCCAGAACAACAGGTAACACATATAAATGTAATTGGTTCAATATCTAGTAGAAACTAAAACCAAGTCTTATTATATAAAGTGGTGATGCAGTATGGAGTCGTAACAAATGAGAATAGTGATTGTTTGATCAATAATCGGGGTAATAGGTATACAATAACTCATATATTTAATATAGTCAACAAGGCAGTGGAAGTGGATGGCGCCAACAAGGCCCGTCAACTGGTATTAACAATACTACTGCATGGGGACAAAAAAATTCAAGGTGAAGGTTGTAAATAATTAATGGAATTGATAATCATGAAAATAACGGACTAAATATAACCTGTTTATCGTTGGAATGTCGTCAACAAAATAGTAGTGGTGGTGGTTGGGGGAATGAAGGCAGTAAAGATGCTTCTTCAGCATGGGGTGCTCCTCCGCCTCCTTCTCAACATGAATCGAATTCCAGTTGGGGTGGAAACTACAGTGACAGCGGCGAGAACTCTTCCTCTACTTATGGTGCCGTAGCTCGAGCATCCGATAATGCTAATACTAGCTCGATAAACAAGAAGAGTAACAATGGTACATCATCTGGTTGGGGCACACCTGCTCCTCGAGAAGTAGCCGCTAGGTATTATATCATTTAGATCAGGCTTCTTTTTTTTTTTAGTTTTAATCCTTACTTTTCTATTAGCACAAATACGAGCCGAAGTGTTTGGGGTGATATTACTAGCACTACTGCAACTGGCAACGATAGTGGTGACGAATGGGGATCTTCGAGTAATACTCAACCATCTGGGAGAAGTAGTGAACAGTGTGCTTCCGGTGTTATTAGGTCAGGATTATGACCCTTGAGAATTATATATATATATCTGTGTGTTTCCAATTTTAATATTTCTATTATAACTAACCAAAAAACTAAAATAAACAGCGATAGTACTAACGAATGGGTTTCGTCTCAACCTTTAATAAGCGACAGTGGTACCAAAAACGAAAGGTAAAAAAAAAAATTAGAGTGAATGGATAAAGAAAACCTCGTTAAAAAAAGCCATTATTATTTTTTGATGTCGAACTTTATAATATTAGTTGGGGTAACGTTGCAGCAGATAAAAATGGATGGAGTACACCAGGAGATTCTTTATCTGCTGGCGGCGGTGAAGTCAGTGAATGGGATAAGCCTGCCAAAGATACAAATACTTTCAATATCACTGGGTCATGGGGTAACATGACGTTGAATGAACCAGTTTCAAAAGGTCTGAAAGATGACGGTAAAGGAAAATGGAAGGACGGTGTTCATGTTCTTGGACCTAAGGATGAAAAGACTGAAATAAAGTTATTCGGTACGGCTAATGATAAAGAAACTCAACATACGGGTATCAACTTTGATAAGTATGAAAACATTCCTGTCGAAACAAAGGGTGATAACCCACCTTCTTGTATTGAAAAATTCACAAGTCCACCGATTGATGAACATTTATTGGAAAATATCAAGTTAGCACGTTATACAACGCCCACACCTGTTCAAAAATATTCGATTCCTATTGTTACAGTAGGTCGGGATCTCATGGCTTGTGCACAAACAGGTATAATTTAAAAAAGGAAAGAAAAGCAACGATGTGTGTATGTGGATTATTATTATAATTCTGACTGGTATAATTATGGGATATGATGTGTATTATTGTTTTTTGTTATTAGGATCCGGAAAAACAGCTGGATTTTTGTTCCCAATTCTTTCAAACTTGTTCTTTAAGGGGCCAAAATCAGCACCGAAAGGGCGTCCTGGAGATTATCGAAAGCAGTATCCAGAAGCTCTCATACTTGCTCCAACCCGTGAACTAGCTTTACAGATTTATCAAGAAGCAAAGAAGTTTACTTATCGTTCGTACGTCCGTCCTTGTGTGGCATATGGTGGTGCTGATATCTCAGTTCAGTTACGATTAATTGACCGTGGATGTCATCTATTAATCGCTACACCCGGTCGATTAGTTGATATGTTGGAACGCCGCCGTTTAAGCTTTGCAAACATTCAATACTTAGTTCTGGACGAAGCCGATCGCATGCTGGGTAATTATCGGTATATTTATGACACTAAAGGAGGTATTAATAATGCGTATAATAAATCTATAAAATATGTATAGACATGGGTTTCCATCCTCAAATTCGACGTATCGTGGATGGTGAAGATATGCCAGGTCCAGGAAAACGTCAAACTCTCATGTTTTCGGCGACGTTTGCAACCAACATTCAAACATTGGCAAGCGACTTCTTAAAGGATTATGTATTCTTGTCTGTTGGCCGTGTTGGCGCCACATCGGAGAATATCACCCAGACACTGGAGTATGTTTTAAAGAAAAATCTTTAAGATTCTTTAAATTTCTCTTTCCTAATAATCCACATTTGACTTATGTCTTGTATGAAATTATCTATATTTATTGAAAATTATTTTTAGATTTATCGAAAATGACAGTGACAAAAGACCTAGATTGTTGGAAATTCTTAAAGCAGACCAAGACAAAGGTTTAACTTTAGTGTTTGTCGAAACAAAGCGTATGGCAGATTCAGTGTGCGACTTTTTACGAGACAATCGTCTTCCGTCCACAGCTATCCATGGTGATCGTATCCAGTCAGAACGTGAAGAAGCTTTACAGGCATTCAAATCGGGTCATACGCCTATTATGGTTGCGACTGCTGTAGCTGCTCGAGGTTTGGATATCCCTAACGTGACCCATGTAGTCTCTTTTGATTTACCGTCGGAATTAGATGACTATGTACACAGAATTGGGCGAACAGGCCGTGCTGGTAATACTGGACGAGCAACTACATTCTTTACGAGAAATAATCGATACCTTGCCCCTGCTATGTTAAAATTACTCAAAGAGGCAAAACAGGTTGTTCCCTCATGGCTGGAACCGATGGCAGAAGAAGCAGAGGCAAATCCTCCACCTGTGGGTGGTTTTCGTGGTGGTCGCGGAGGACGTGGTGGCCGTGACAATAATGGTGGAGGTAGACGAAATCGTCGTCGCTGTGACAGTGATGATGATGATATTGGACCAAGGGCTTCTTATGCTGTTTAAACATATAAAGTAACAAAAAAATTAAACATGCAACTACTGCCTTAAGCGTTATTACATTGTGAACTAGTTTATAGCAAACATATTGGAATGTGTATATCATTTTCGTTTTTTTTTTTTCATTTCCATTTTCTCTTTTTTCCTACTTTTTTCATTTTTCTTTTCTCTTCTTTTAGCTGTATTCCTTTCCCTCCCCCCATTTCATTTATTTTCTATATTCTTTCGTTTTATAAAAGGAAAAAATGAAACGTAATAATTATAGCATCTTATTGTTATTATTTCTATTTTATACTCAAAATGTTTTGGGAAATCGTGGTTCAGGTGAAATGATATTGGAAACATACAAAGACAATACTACTGATAATAGCAACGTTGAATCATCCGGGTTACCCCAAGATGTACAACATGTTGGAGTAGTAGCCATTCATAACGAAATTGAGGATCCCGATCCAACAGTAATGCCTGAAAATAATAAGGAAAATCCTATAATTACATTCATAGATAATAACAACATACATAATGACGATGGAAACAAAATAGATGTAAAGGTGTCACCAATGCAAGATGAAATTTATAAAGAAGAGGAGCAACATACACATGTGCTGGTTGATAATAATAAAGAAGAATTTCCACTTACCATGGATAATGAAATGATGCCACCCATGTTTGACTATATAGAAGAAGGTGGCATACAAATATCGATTGATACTGACCATATCAATCATGAATATGGGAGTGGACGAAGATTATCAGCAAATTCCGAAGAGGGAGAAGATAATGAACTTGTAAAAGAATTTTCCATGATATCCAATAACGACAATGATAAGGACTATAGACACTCTTCTGCACCAGAATCAAGTAACACTCCAGCAACATACCACCAAGAATCCTTTGAAGAAGTGAGTGGAACCCAGGATAGCATTGTTGCAAGTACCAGTAAGTAATATGTATTTTTTCACGAGATCCCGGGCGGGGGTTGTTTTTGGTATCTCAACTAACATAAAAAGCATATGTGCGGCTGTTCTAGAAACTGATGATGACAGTTATCAAGAAGAAGAAATCGATGAAGATTTTTTACCTACTAAAATTCAAGCCAATGCTAACCCTGGGTCCAAAGCATTACCGCCTGTTCCACAAGTAACTGGTTGTAGAACTCAAGGACAGATTGCTGTCACTTATGTATGTATTAAAACGACGATAAATACTATTTCATTGTTTTAACAACTTGTTTGCTAATGTAGCTAACAAATATATAGAGTGAAGGACCAAGTGATGCTACTGCCGGTATAGTACGACAATTAAGTGATGCAGAAGCCAGAGGAAACTTTTTTGTCAATGCTTCTTGGTAATTGTTATATATATATATATATATATATATATATATATATATATATACGGGCATATTTACTCTGTTTTATTTAATTGAATTGTAATCTTGGGCAATGGTATATGTGTAATAGGCTTTATACACAACAATACGCCATGGTCGTTCAAAACACATACAAAGCGGGTCATTTTATCGGAATGACTTATAGAGTGAAAAACGATGATTCATCCAAGCTTACTGATGAAGAATTACGACAAGATATTATCGAAAAGGCACATACCATTGAGACTCTTATTCACGTGGCACCAAAATATGTACGATTGCATTATACCGAACCCGAGGATACACGGACCGAAAACATGCTGAAGAGTCTTGGTTTTGTTCTTGTTGGATATAATTTGGATAGTCAAGACTATGCTCATCGTGATGTAGACGAAGTTTACGGTAAAGCTTTTAAAAGATACAAGGAAACTTATGATGCAAAAGGATCATTTATCTCTATACAATATGACATGCCTGGAACAGTAAAGCAATCAACGGTACCACAAATGATCAATACAATTTCTGAAGAAGGATACACAATGGTTCGATTGGATGGTTGTTTGAATGATCCAAAACCATACAAAAAATGTAAGTTTTTTTTAACTCTTTATTAGACAAGTAAAATATTGACTGTTGTATGAACAATTTAGAGCAATGAATGTAATTAACCATAGAAAAATAAAGCTGCAGAAAGTACAGAGTATGTGTCCGATAAGTTTTCATTCAATACAGCTGGATACCATCAAGGCCAAAATGTCGTGCCAAAAAATGTTATTGAAGAAGCAAAACAATTTGATGGAGCAAACAAAGAAGAAGATGTTTCAGATAGCCTTGCAAGTAAGAATAAGATTAGCACATGTAGCTTGGCAACAATTATTGGTATCCTTGGTTTTGTTATTTCCATCCTACGTCCATTTTAGATTATTATTCCTAAATTTATATAAATTTTATATTAATCAAGGTTCACACACGTGATAATACCTATGCAGCAGGGCTTGATTAGTCAACATGTTCAAGAAACTTTCTTTAATTACTTTTCTTATCGTGTTATCTCCTTCCCCTTCTTTTTCATTTTCATAACCACTGTTCTCTTTTATTCTCATCAATATTATCAGATTTTAATTTGAAACACAATAGGAATAAAAAATATCAATACTTAATAATAATAATGGTTGATGAAAACACTTCCATATTGAAGATATTGAAAAGCATAATCTAGTGGAAAAGGAACATTGGATACTGATATCGCAAATGACTATGTATCAATCCTTGAAAGTATGGTATATATAGTTTAACATAACCTTGTTCGGTAGGCAGAAATCGCACTATATATGTTTGTTATTTATTTCCAGATGGATTATAAAAACACTTTTTAAAGTATGAAAGTATTATAGGGCTACATAGTAACACAAAATACTTGGCTCACGCAATTAAAATATAAGTGGTAAGATGTAATTTTATATGTACGTATGCTAATTGGTATGGCAGATACATATTATTATTATTATTATTATTATTATTATTATTGTTCAATATAAGATAAAAAAGATTGTGTACATAATACCATTGTCATCATTAAAGAATATATTTATTGTAATTATTGTACTCCAGTTTGGTACAGGTAACAACTTTTTTTATTACATAAATATATCCATCTCTCGTAAAAAAGAGAATTGATAATAAGTCCCAGTTTGTCTTGTTTCACTAACACCATTTTCTTCATAAGTATTTGACAAAGATATCTTATTACTTTTTAAACCTGAACAACATAACCGTCCTGAAACCAATCGATAAGCAACTGGATTTATTATATCCTGCCGTAGTAAACATCATCGCTGAAGCAGTTGTTGGTGCGATATTGTTATATATACAACTAAATCTTTAGGATCACATGCTGTAGATCAATATTCTCGGATAGTACCAAGTGGAACCGGACAAACAATCAGATATTGTTTATACTACTAAAAAATCAAAGCCTCTTCCACCAATCGTTATTGAAGTTCAAAACGAAGTTCATGAAAAGTTTATTTGTCGGATCGTTGAAGGAATATTTCTTGAATGCCACAACTGAATACTTTGAAAAGCCAATTACTATTGTGTTCTGTATCTGCAATACCAGTAATGAAGTGTTATCCACTTTTCATGCTAGTGAAAAACATTCATTCATGCTTCGTGTACCATCCTACCCTTGGGCCAGATTTTTTTTGAACAAGCACATACCATCTACTAATGAAAGGATATAAAGAGGAAAAAAAGATATTACTACAAGTATGTATACCAAATATTCAAAAAATGACTGCAATCTATTTTAGTACAACGTCTCCCCTAATTTATCCATATAAATTGATTCTTGAATCCGTATGGCCTCTGTTTGAACCGCTGGTTTGGAATCAAAACTTTTTTTATATTGATGATATGCAGCTTTCAATGATCCTGGATTTTTATATAGTATAAATAAACACTTTTTCCTGTCTTGATCGTAGTCCAGTTTGCGTTACATTCCACTTCTATTATCTTTGTCGGCGTAGGTATCACAAACTCCCAGTTCTTGGTCCTTAATAAATGTATTGATGAAGATGAGGTCGACGGATTTCCATTTTGAAAAAGATACTGTTCGGGTAATGGCAATCGTGATAAAATTGGAGTTGAAGATAATGCTAGTGCTTTATTGTTTTCAGGTTTATGGTCTTTAGGGCATGCAACAAATACTTCCAGTCCTCTTCCGCATAATTTATGTTAATACGATTGAAGAATGTGTTATAAAATGATATAGAATGAGTTAACCTACTAAATTATCAATAGGGAATTGCTACGGACACCCCATATTTTGCTTACGGACACCCCACAAATAAACAATTATCAAATAAGTTCTTAGACCATATAAACTATAGTAATAGCGTTGTCAACACCAATAGCGCTTGTTTGACCGCTCATATGTAACATTAAAAGTATATATGATTCCTTTTTTGTCTTGCTTTCATAAGGCCCACAATTCCCACTTGTGTACACAATGATATAGTAAGAAACCATAAGAAATATTGATTGCTATTATAAAAAGTCGAGCTGATAATATAAGTTTCATAAACATTTATAAGTCGTATAACGATAATAGCTGTATAGATAGTGTATAAATGGTTGGATACGATGTGATTATATCAATTTGTTGTGTGCCCTTTAAAAAATATAAAAGTGGGGTGTCCGTAAGAAATGAAATTACTTAATATAGTATGTTTTTGGGGTGTCCGTAGCAATTCCCTTATCAATATATCTTCTTCAGTTGGTTATTTTTATTTCGTGAAATGTAAAGAGCCGTGAGTAGATATAGAATGTGTAAGCCATACTTTTCCTTTTGATGTCAATTATTATTTTTGTACTGAGTACGATAATTCAGTGTAAAAAGAGATAATTAAACTAGTTTATGCATTAAAATACAACCTATTTAGAAGAGTCGCTACGTACTAAATCTTTGGTATTTTTATTTACCCGCTGCTGCGAGGGTAAATTTTTCTCACTTTTTCAGCCACTACATCGGCTTTTTTCTGTGCACCCTAAAAATAATCGCATTTGGAAAGTCTGCTTATGAGTCACCTTGATGACACAATATTGCTGCATAAAAGACGTGGTCGTACTGCCCGACGTAGAACAATTTTGGCAGCAATGCGCAATACAACACAAGAAATACGAGGAAAAGGTGATTTATACTTGCTTTAATGATGTCCTTAATGATTTCAAAATGTAAACTCATTCTTTAACGATCTTTAATGATTGATGCGCTGTAATTTGGGTAAAATAGTTGTTCGAGATAAGACTTATGACAAGTTTATCGACTGGTTGAGACAACATAACTTCCCAAAGACCAAAATGGTTCTGGCAGAATTTCCAGGTAAAAAAATTATTATTAAAATAGACCAATAATTATCATTATTTATCAACTAATATATTGTTATCATCATTGTTATCGACATCATTATAATAGAAACCGGTCGTGGTATGTAGTACTGATAATAACTATTTGTCATGACAACTTCTTGGTTGGTATACAAACGTAACCTTATTTATTCATTCATCATGTAATCGCTTCTTTTACATTTTTAATAGGTATGATGGCCACAGGTGATATCGAGGTATTTATACTTTAATGTTTACATCTATACATAAATCAAAACGTTTGAACGAACAATATATACTAATCATTACGTATATAATTATTAGCCTGGAGAAATCATAGTTTCAGTTCCAAAAAAATTTCTTATTTGTAATGAAACTTTACAAAAGGAATATGGACAACATCCATTAACCATGCATCAACTGCTTGCACTTCATATTTGTTTCCTGAAACGAGATTCCAATTCTTGGTGGAAACCTTACATTGATTTATTACCTAGTCATTTTAATACGATGCCTGTTAAATATCCAAAGATATTAGCGGATCGTTTGCCAACCTCTTTGAAAGGTAAACCATTTACATCAAACAAAAGTTCTTGTTGCATATTTGTGATGCAATTTTTTTTTCTCAGAAGCTAATTTAAGAGGGTGGAATTTAATAGGGGAGGTTTCACAGCAGATGAAAAGACTAGAATCGGACTATACAACTGCATCACGGTTTTTAAAGGTAAGTGCCATGTGGTTTATATTTATGAGCAGCAACAACATCTTCTTCATCAGCATTTTTACTCCTCGTTACTTTTATGCTGTGCAACAATTAAACAAAAAAGTACAATTTCTTTTAGTCTCGGAACAAGAATGAATTTATCACCTATAAAGAGTATGAATGGGCCTGGTTATGTGGTACAGAACATTTACAATTTACCAAACGTTTACGAATATCTGATAAACAACAACAAACAAATAACAAAAACTTTCTTATAATGCGTAATTCTGTTCTTAAATATAACATATTTGTCTTTTATTTTATCCTATTATTTATATTAGTAAATACACGTTGTATCCATATGTCAACTATAGATGCTACAGCTAAAGGTGGAAACATTGCAATGGCGATCTTGCTCGATTTTTTGAATCATTCCTGTAATGCTAAGGTAACTTCTATACTTCTCTTTTTATGATAATAAGCTACATATCATTTTAGTCTAGTAATAAAGAAAAAAAAATCATTATATTTATATATACCTATTTATTTGTATATAGATTGAAAGTGGATTTAACGTACGCACTCAGTGTTTTGAAATTCGAACCTTAACGCCGTATAAAACGGGAGAACAGGTACATAATTGATGCGTACCTGATACACATAGTTTTTTAGCTGTAATAATAAACGGAATTAACAATATTTTTTATACTTATTTTTTTTTCTATAGATATTTATCAATTATGGACCGCATGATAATTTAGCAATATTAAGGGAATATGGTTTCATTATACCTGATCAAAATGATTTTAATTTTGTTTCACTTGATAAAGAAATTTGGACTTTATTTGATGAAATGGAAACAGCGCGCGATTCACAACTCAAAAAAGAAATTTTACAAAAAGAAGGGTAACTATCATAATTATAATTATCATTATCAGCTACGTTGTTGTCATGTTAAAAAATCAATCTTTATAAACCTCTAACCGCGTATGCAATCTTCTTTTTAATAGATATGCAGGGTGAGTACAAAAAATATATAAATACGAAAACACTCGACTAATGAATGAAAGGAGGAAAGGGGAGAAAGGAAGTATGTGGGTTGTGAAAATGAGAAGAAGCATCAAGTACGATATATATACGTGTATGGAGATAGTGATAGGAGGAGTTAACACAAAATATTGGATAGTGTCGGACTCAGAACAACTTATATTGTGCACCTGTTCTATAATATAGGGACTATTCCATCAAAAAACACGAAATATCATTCCGATTACTCAGTGCATTACGTCTTTTGGCGATTGATGGATCTCATTCACGCGTAGCGTTGGATCAAAGATATTTTGACTGGCGAGATACTATTCTAGGAGAAACAGATATCATCAGCCAAGATAATGAACGACGAGTATTAATCATGTTGAAATCATTATGTGAACGTGTTATCGAGTCCTCAGATAACGAAAAGACCCGATTAATGGTAAATACACACATATTTACCAATTACACTACCACTACCACTATCACTACTATACTTTTCATTTATATTTGTATTTCTCTCTTTTAACAACAATTTACTTCTATGATTCCATAGGAAATATCATCACAAGATATGATAAAATATAACATTCATAACTACGCATTAACATTTGTTAAGCAAATTTGGAGAGAAACAGAAGAAATTGCAAGAATGACTATATTGGATATTGAACAAAAATTAGGAGAAATGATTTGAAAAAAAAGAAAGTGGTACAAAACGACAAAAAAGACTAGCGAAACTACTATACTATATGGAATACTTTTATTTTTCGAGTGGTGGTTAGGGGGGTGGAAGAGGTGATTATATTGTACTATATTATAAAATTTTTTGTTGCGGTAGTTTTAGCTGCTGTGAAAATAATTCCATATAGAGAAAAAGAGGTGATGGGGAATGACTTGTAATAGGCTTGACATTCTCCATAGAAAAAAAAGAGAAATGAATGGATGACCTCGAACGTTGATTGAATTAATTTGCTGATCAGCGTTGGACAGGTTTTGGATATGGTCGAGGAAGAGCGGGTTTCTTGGGTCTGTCTGCTGGCATTATGTATTATAAATGAGGATATGAATATATCTAGTACTGTATAATATGTACGTATGTAATTAATTCAAGAAAAAATGTAGATAGACTATATGTAATAATGGTAAGAACGGAAAAGCTTGTTATTATTGCGCCTTGGTAATAAAAGAGAAAGAAGACTTGATGTGAATTCAATGAAGCAAAAAAAAAATCCACATTCAAATCCACCTCCTTTTTATACATTTTAACATTTCAATGCTTAACCCGCCAAAAGTTTTTATTATTATTTTTTTCTGCAGTAAATCACGATTACTTGTTATCAAAAAGGGTGGTGATAATAATAAATAGTATAGTGTTACTTTTTTCTTACTGGTTTACTGTCAAACAAAAAGAAATATACTCCTAAACTTATTTAATTGCAAAGCATTATTGTTGTTTACCCCTGCAAGGATTTTGGCGTCCAACAAGAATCAAATAATTGTATGCATTGTTCGCTTATTTTTTTTTGAGGTTGGGGGATTGCTTGTAAGAAAGGAGAAATGATAAGCATTTGGCGCTTTTTTTTTAGGTTGGGGGAAGAAAGAAACGATAGTGTTGGGTAATATAAAAGCATTGATTCTCAGTGCTCATTAAATTTTGAGCGTGTCAGAGTTAAGTATATCATGAAACTCTAAACACTAAAGATTAATCTGACCTTGTAAAGAATAACTCGTATAATAATTTGGGGGACAAGGTAGAAGATGTTAAGTCTACAGGGCTGAAATTCCACGCTAGCAATAGGAAAAGTAAACAAATAAATAAACGGAATTGGATGGATGTTGTTTTTATTGTTTTTGAGACAACAGAAGTCGAGGGCAAAAGTGCAAAAATAAACAAACATATTGTTGTCAAAAGAAAAAAAAATACAGGGGTAAATAAAGTTTTCAATTTCATTATTGACTGTCATACAATCCATCCTGATTGTGTCAGGATGAATGCGTGAATGGGAGAGAATAGAAGGTTTTGTTTATTTACTTATGAAAAAACTACGTACCAATCCGAATAATTAATGCTGATGTATGCATTTCTTACATATAGATATTTATATACATTTATTGATTCAGCGGAAATACAAGTTAAAATAAATCCTGAACACAAAGATGAGATGATGATTAAGAACCTTTTTTGTTTCTTGACTTTTGTACACACAAAAACTGGTAGAAAATTGTTAGAGGGACGGGTTGTTATGCTTTGCTTTTTTCTTTGTTTTCGTAAAAATAATAAAGTGTTATATAATATACTTTATTTCAGTGGTTTCACTTTGGAAGAAATATAAATAAAGTTATATAGAGGGACAATTTGAAAACAACAACATAGTTGGTATATTTACTAAAAAGATATGATGGCTTAACATCTTCTGTAAGTTTGTTGGGGCAAGTGCATTAAAACATATTATGTACCTGTAACATACATGTACCTTGTAGAGAAAAAACATGAATGCTTAATTTTAAAATTGTACTTGTAGTCTACCAGTACTATAAGTTATAAAATGGATAAATTTATGGAAAAAACAGGCAACGTGCAACTTTTCCCCATACTATTACTACCATATACAATTATAGATAATTGTAATATATTATATATGCAATATTGCTTTTCACATAAGAATGGATCCGGAGTGAGTTAATATGAGCTTGCGCTTTTTTTTCATACACACAATCTATGAAAGAATTAATTAGCCTCTGTAACATCGCTTTAAGCCATAATTGCTGATTATTATTCAGAAAAAGCATCTGTTGTAATATAATGCTTGACAATATTATATAAATAAAACCTCAGTAATAATCAGCTTCGCTGACGACAAAGAAAATATATACTTTATATATTATTACACGATCTGCTTGTCAAAAAGTTATAAAATGCAGGGATAGTATTTAGAAAAGCACCACAGGACTGACTTTTTTCCCGTTATAATTGACTGTAGTTAATGGTGCTGATATATTGATACAACATTTTTTCTTAATCCTTAACGTAGGTTTCTTAACAGTTCTACAGTTACAGTTTCTTTTTAGTTAAATATTATTACTAAGTGAACCACATCATGATGAATACTTATCTCTATGAGTGCTATTATCATTTCAAATTGTATCAAGTATACAGTACTCGCAATATACGTATTAAACAGTAAATCATGATGTCAGAAGAAACGTTCAAATAAAGCCTGTAAATGCAACTGTCATCATCATGGTAATTCAATTATTATGTGTGTTGTTTTCTCTTAATAATACTAAATTATTTTTATCCCAAGCAACGCCAATAAATAACAATTGATAATTATCAACAGAATATTAATTAGTGATGACAAAAGCTCCACGGGTTAATCAACGCGTTGATCTAGCAGCAAGCAGTGACGGGCATATCTTCCATTATTTATTTTGATAGTGATTTTGGGCTGAATTCTTACCAGTAGTATTGTTTTTTTTTACCCTTGGTCCTATCAAATATCGGATTCAAGTCAACCGTGGGGTATAGTTTTACGTACCAAGGTTATTTTCGAGATTTCACACAATATTTCTATCATACTATACATAATACATGTTGGAACGATTTTGTAATATACCAGTTTATAGAAATCCGCTCATATTTTAATGTGTTATTTTCATTTTTGTCAGTAGTAACAACCGCCGCGGATTTTAACTTACCGAAAATCTGGTTCACGAATCTAATTAATGATTCCACATGAGGAAGTAAGTTATATTGTGGAGAAATTTTATAAGTGAATAATATTATAATGACGAAATCTATATTGAAAATGAGTATGCATAGTAATAAGGTAGAGAAGAAAGTTGAAGAGCAGTGTACTATGATTTAAGATAATGTTGGATTTCAGCTAACATCTTGTGAAAGCACATTTTTCTTTGTTAAATTTTCCGTACCTGATTTATGACAATCATGCGGTGGAACCAGCTGCCACGGTAATGATTATCTTGCTTGTGATACTATACTTGTCTATATATAGACTATAAAAGGTCTGACATATGGCTGCCATGTATAGCAATTATCAATACAAGATGGGAATAATTGTTATGTAAAATCGAAAGAATGGCGTTGACAACAGATACGTACATTTTTTAAAAGAAAATATTATTGCTATAATGGTTTGTCATTTTGTACAAATATTATTCAGCATTTTTTATAAAAAATGCCAGTTTTCAAGGCAATATATTAGTTGACAGTATCTATATATGCAAAATCATTTAATCGTGACGATCTGTAATGTAATTAGGCTGCTACCCAATTCTTTTCAATAATTTTCCAGCTCTTCTCATCAATAGATCAATGTATGATCAATTATGTACTGATGACACTCATATGAAAATGAGTCTTCATAAGATTTAAGATAATCTAAAGCTATAAATAAAAGGCTAAAATATCACTCTTGCTTAATCTTCTGTCCTTGTACAGTAAAATACTCGATTCGATCAGTGCAATTTTTTGTGGGTCCACTATTACAAAATTACGATGTCCCCATTTATAATCAGCCGAAACAGAATATGTAAGAAAACATAAATGTGTTATTACTATTTTCTCGAACATGGTTTCTTAGTACCAAAAACCACTATTCATAACTCTTCCCCTATATTCTATTCCAGTTACAGCTACCACCATAACTGCTCAACGCCCTACTAGTTTTACTACTATTGCTACGCGTGGAATACAAAATAGTAGCAGCAATAATACATTGACAACAGTTACAGGTTATTGTTATTTTAAGAACACACGATGTGCTCTATAATTTACTATATTTACCAACAGTTAAAAGTAAAATGATAGAAAAAGAAAAACATTGGAAAAGTTAAATCATGATTAATATTGTTTTTTTTTCTTTAGCCAATGACCTTGAGCAACGATATAACCAGTTTCAACAAAAACCTTCTATTTTTCCTACTGCGTTTCCTACCGGTAATCGTAGTCGCCAAAAACAAGGTAGTATTAGCTTTCACAGCATCCCCAACACGACAATAAATATGACTCCCCAGTCATAACTTTAAAACGAAAAACATAATTCTTCTTTTCTCCTCTTTGAACTAAAATATTTTAATAACAATACACGTTACTTTTTTTTATCAGACCGACATGTAGTGATATTAGGTAAATTTTGTTCTATTCGTCTTTATCAATAAATAGCAAATAAGCTAACTCAACAAATAATAATAAAAAATCCTACGTATAAACGTAAAAATGAAATAATAGGATCGGGTTGGGGAGGTAAAAAGAAGAATATACATATTCTTTTCTCTTTTCTTTTGTTTGTATAATAGTTTTATTTTGCATTTTTTTGAAAACCAGACTAATGGCTAACTCATCACAAAACAAAATAATAATCGTTTGTTTATGATAAACACTAAGGGTTCAAACTCATGCGTGAACTAAAGAAATCTAACTATAATGTGACCATGATTTCGCCACGGTAAATATAACTATTTCATTGTTCCCCCCAAAAGTCAAAGTTCTAATATTTTTTTGCGATTATAATATAGAAACCACTTTGTGTTTACTCCTTTGCTTGCTAGGTAAAAATAAGTTTATGGTTTTTTCCCACAAAAATATCAGACATTTTGTTATGCATAGAAATCCAAAGAAAATAAGTGTTTGACAACAAATGTAACAAATTATAATAGTACTTCGGTCGGAACTTTGGAATTCCGTTGTATTACTGAACCGGTACGAAATGATTCGAGAAATCATAGCTATTATCAAGCGCAATGTAATGATATCGGTAAGTTGTATATATTATAACAGCAACAACAAACAGCATACAAATATTCTTAAAAAACACATCGCCCTGAAACACGACAAATTACATGTCTTTTTATTCTTAATGTTTTATTGTAGTAGAAAAAAAAACTTTATGTTCAACATTAATAATCTATGTTATTTTATTGCTTTTAGATTTTAAGAATCAACGAGTTCATTGTACCTCATGGATTGGTGAGAGTAAGAAATTGAATTTTATATAGTTATTTATGTATCGCGTAATGCAACAGATATAAACTGTTACAAGTCTCTTTGAAAATGACAACTTGTTTAATTTCTAACACGCAGCTATTATATAGAAAACGGAGTATCTTTTCAACTTAAATATGATACATTAGTTATCGCCGTCGGATCCCATTGTAACACATTTAATATACCTGGTGTCGATGAACATGCTCATTTTTTAAAGGATATCAATGATGCCCGTAGAATTAGAAAGCGAATTATTGAATGTAAGAATATACGTACTTCAAATAATTATTATAACTATTCCTCTATCAATCAGATGATGTACTAGTACTGGTATATCTATTATCTATCTAGCACACGTTACATATAATCATCATTGTATATAGTAATCCCATTTGTATATGCAAACTAAACCACAATTTTGACTTTTTTTCATGACTATATTTTAGGTTTTGAAGAAGCTTCTCGTCCCGGCCTTCCTGAAAAAACAAAAAATGATCTGTTACATTTTGTTGTCGTCGGGGGTGGACCAACAGTAAGTTTTTTTTAATGGTTATTTAGAGAAGACTTGCAATACTAATAAAACTATATGCTTCAATTCTACCCCATCATTATCATATACAAACAAAAAAATATAACCAAAATGAAAAAACACTCAACAAAATACTTTTTTATTACTATTTTTCTTATCAGGGAATTGAATTTTCTGCTGAATTATGCGATTTTATTTCCAAAGATGCTATTCGGACCTACCCTGAAGATTTGGTTTCGCGCGTAAGAATGACATTGTACGATGTAGCACCACAAATTTTAGGGTCATTCGATTCTCAACTATCGGAATATGCCCATAAAAAATTCAAGCATAAAGGGATCGAAATTAAAACCAGTAAGTTTTTTTTAACTTTATCGACTATACTATTTTACGTGGCTAGTTAAAATAAGATACTGATATACTTGTAACATTTCTTACTAAAAACCAATACTACGTTATGCTATGATTGACGTTTATATTGTTATATTAGAACGGTTTGTTGATCAAGTTCAGGCCGATCACCTTGTCATACGTGATGAAGGAAAAGGTCAGTGATAATATATATAGATAAAAAAAATAGGGATGAATAATTCTTTTTGTACATATCGATCTAAACAAAAATCTTTGTTCCATCTCAGTTCCATATGGGTTATTGGTTTGGGCAACCGGATTGACTCCGAGTCCTCTTATTGATACATTAGCCGATCGAGTTGCCTTGGATGCCGGAAACCAAAGGTTTGTATTAGTAGAATAGTGACATTATACAATAATGTGTTTTGTTTATTTGTTGTCACATTATATTTGTCAGTGTGATTTATTTGGTAAACTAAAGAAAACACTGAGTCAAAAATCTTTATTTTTTTATGCAGAATGATGACGGATGGAAAGCTACAGCTACTTGAAAAGGATAATTTGGAAACGTTACAAAATGTGTAAGCAATCGTTCAATTACTTCGTTTTATTTTGTCTTAGATTCCTCATCCGGTCTTTATCAATAAATATGGAAATTGTCCCACATCGTCGTTAACTCGTCATCTTATTAAAAAAATGCCTTCTTATGTTGTATAATAGATATGCTTTAGGGGATTGCGCAACGATTGATGATTATGATTTACCAGCGACAGCTCAAGGTAAATATTATGAAAAAAAAACAGAAAAGAAAGCAAATCTTATTTAGAGAAGTGGTCATCTGTAAATAATAATAATAAAAATTTATTATCTGATATAGTTGCTACACAAAAGGCATCATATTTAGCAAAAGGTTTGAATGATTTTTTTTTGCCTGACAATAATATTACAAAAAATAGAAGAGGTTTGGGGATGGCGGAAAAAATTCCTGTACTAACCGAATAAATAAATGGATATACCACTTTTTATTGCTGTGATGCATATAGTAGTACTCACTGAAGGGAATAACAAGACTAAAACCACGCCACATAATAACTTTATGTTTAAAAATAGAGGCAAGATGGTGTTTATTGGATCTTCAGAAGCACTCATCGATATGTCATCAGTTCATGAACTGGCTAAACAGTCGGGCCGCCTGGCATGGTGCCTTTGGCGTTCTGCTTATTTGGGTATGACTTTTAGTATTCGTAACAGAATGTTAATTCCATACCACTGGTAAGTGTTTCGTACATGACTCTTTATTTTATAAATAATAATAATAATAATAATGTATCATCATCTATATATTTTAAATCGCTATTAATCATAGTACTGCTTGTTTATAATAACATTATAGGTTTCTGACATGGTGCTTCGGTCGAGATATAAGCCGTTTTTAGATTTTTTTATTATTATTAATATACATGGCGTATCATATTATATACAAAAATATCTCAAAATATAACTTTCTTTCTATATAGTTATAAAGTTATATAACATAGTTGTTGTTGTTGTTGTTGTTGATGCTGATGTTGTAGATTATAGATATAATAAATTATGTTTTTTTATAAAAAGAATTTTTTCTTTTCTCCACCTTCTTCACGAATAGGTGGCCAATTTAATTGTTCTGACTCTTCACTTTTTGGTGCATTTGGTGCAGGGGTTGTTGATTGTTGTTGTGATGCTTCACTTGATGCAATTACTGTTTTGAAATATAAAAAAAATAGGAGAAAGAAAGTATGTGTCAAAAAAGAAGTGTTTTCAGATTTTTTTCTTCAAAAAGTAGCAATTAATATATTTTATGCTTACACTTATCAAGATAATCATCGTCAATTTCTTCATCATTTTCATCATGCTGTGGTCTTCCACCATTCAAAAGTACCATACGAATCTCTTCACGGAAATCGTCATTAAATTCTTGACCTTTTTCAATCCTCTCAACAATTTCTTTTAATAATCGAATTTTGTGTTCTGTCTTCTCTTCATATTCCTTTCTTTCCATTTTTAACCAGATAAGCTGTAGCGCCTCAGAACCGAATACAACCCACATTAAATATTCAAGAAAATATGGTAAATGACGTTGTCGTTTAAAATGATATGCCAATGAGCTAATGTTACCCGAACCGAAATGAGCTTCTCGACCAGCATTCGATTCTCCTGCTGTTGTACTTGCCCATCGTGTACCATTTGCTTTGTTCCTGCTGTTTAATTGTGTAGTCATTGTAATAGGCCGATTTAAATGTCGTGGTTGCAAAGTAACTCGTTGCGAAGCAACTCGCTGTTGTCGAGCAATATTGGTTGTAAATAAACGTGGTATAAATGATCGCATAGCAATCTATAATTCTCTTGAATAGGTGCGGTTGTCGTTTTCTTTTGTTTCCTTTCGTGCGGGATCCAATGAGCCCTTTGATAGCCCAATCCACCACAACTCAAACTTGAAAATTTGTGACTGGTGAATCCTTATATGGAAATTTTCCCGTTTAATATCACGAAATCGCGTTTTCTCGTTATTTTTTCTTCCAACTTTCACATATACAAAAAAAAAAAATGATAGAATCAAGAATGAGTGAGGAAACCGATCGATTACCATCAGTTCGATTACCATTAAGTAAATCATATACATATGTAAGTCCAATCCCACAATCATTAGTTGATTCTAATGAACCGTGTATGCTTGGCGTTGACGAAGCTGGTCGTGGTCCATGTTTAGGTAACCATCGAAAATGGGTGCAAAAAGGGACAAAAAACGTGAACACGAAAAAAGAAAAACAAAAAAATATTAAACCTTATTTTTTTTCTAGGACCAATGGTTTATGCTGTTTGTTATTATCCTGCTTCTCGTCATGAAGAATTTAAAACGCTGGGATTCGATGGTAATAATAATGATACTAGTTGCTATTATATATATATTTTAAAATGCAACTATTATCCACCTTATTCTGAAAAAAAATAGATAATTCATGCATGAATATTCTTAAAATTTTACAGATTCCAAAAAATTGACAGAAGAAAGGCGTGTCGATCTTTCGAAAATTATTCAACAAAACCTTGATTGGGTCGGTTGGGCTGTTCATGTCATTTCTCCCCAAGATATTTCTTCTAACATGTTTAGTCGGTAAGAAAAAAAAACAAAAACAAAAAGAGAAAAAGGAAACGTTTTTTCTGGTTTTTTTTGTGTCAATTATCATGAACTATTTTTTTTATCTGTACTCTAAAACTCTCTTTCTCAAACTCACAAACATGTAATGTTTCTATATTAGCCCTCCTTATAATCTAAATGAAATGGCACATAATGCAACAATGCAATTGATACGTGATGTATTAAATGCTAAAATCAACTTAACGGAGGTACTACAAAAAGAAAATATTTTTATATATTTATAAAGTTATATTGAATTGAGCAACCTACACTAAATATCTATATATAATTACTATTAAACTATTCCTTAAATAAAGTAGTAGTTAGTAGTACTTATAATATAGTAAGAAAAAAAATCAAAGAGAACAAATGATATTAATGTGGTACTTAGATCTTTGTGGATCCTGTTGGTCCATCCAAGTCGTACAAGGAGAAACTGTGTCGATACTTTCCAGGTATCGAGATAACTGTTGAACCGCATGCTGATGCTTTATATGCTTCAGTAAGTGCAGCAAGTATTTGCGCCAAAGTTACCCGCGACCAAGTATTACAGTACTGGATTTGGTTAGAGCCTGAATTAGAAGACAAAGTATCAAAGAAATTTGGTTCAGGTTACCCATCAGGTAAAAAACAAAAAGAAAGAAAAAAAAATACTAGAGAGAAAGAGAGGAGAAAAGGTGTTACCGTGATAGGGCGTAATTTTTTTTTTTTTTGGTCAAGGTGGTACTCATATAAAAAAAATTGACCCGGGTGTGTTTTGTGATCTGTGCTTCCTAAACTATTTCAAAAAAAGATCCAAACACCGTAAGGTGGTTAGATAAAAATGAAGTCCCCTTTTTTGGCTTCCCCAGTTTAATTCGATTTAGTTGGAAAACTATCAGTCATCGTATGGAAAATACTCTTGATGTTCAATGGTAATTTTTTCAAAACTTTTTTTTACTGTATTGAGGGTATATGTGGTTGTGAGTAAAGACGGTGACTATGGAAACCTTGGGTAACCATGGAAACTAACCAATGGGTTTCATTACAATATATATAATGTTTATTAACTCACTGTAATATACAACAAATATCATCGGTAATTGATGACATAAAAAAACACAAGGTCGGAAGATGAAGATGAAGAAGACACTAAGCCGAAAAACCCAAGAAAACGGAAAACACAGGAAACGCCGACACCAAACAAAGATATTAAAAAAAATCAACATCATATGAATGGCAGAGCATACAAGCAACTTTGCTTAGAAACTGTCAATACCCTTTAAAAAAAATACATAATAATGATAATAATCAACATTTCATTTAACAACGTAATGTGTACATACTTTATATAAATTCAATTACATAAATATTCATGCATGCCAGCTTCAGTTCTTGTACTCCCCTCCTGCCGCATTTTTTCTTCATTGCCATGCGATACTTATAGCTTATTATTTATACAAGACATTTTTTTCTTTTTACCACTTTAAATACTTTAATTGACAAAAACAGCTCCTCCTTTTTTCAGTTAGCTTCTTTTTTTCTATTCTACTGAAATATTATGATGATATAAAAGAGAAATAAATAGAAGAAAAGGGGGGAGATAGAGAGAAGGATAGGAGGTTTGGGGGTGTGGGTTGATTTTTTTTTGTTCATAATCGAGTGTGTAAAAAAAAACAGAGTTCGCTGTCATTAAAGAATAACCTTTCTTGTCCTGTACTACAATTAACAACGTGCAACCAAACGTTAACCTTTAGCGGGAATCATCCATGATCTAAGAATAAACCGGTGTTATATAGCTTTTTTTTTCTCTCATTGAATATAATGATAATATAATACACTAATGAGCTATAATGATAGATTATGATTTATTGTTGATTGTTGGTGTTTTTTTTTGTGTTATTGTAATATATTGTACACCATACGTACAAAGTTTTTTTTTTATTATTTAATAAATAATAAGAATCTCATCAATGCGATTTCTTTTTCTTTCTTTCTTTTTTTTTCTACACTAAAGCTAAAACCTTTCTTTGGACTGTTTATATAATAATCTATTCTATTATTTGATAGCTAACTATTCTTTTTCTTTTTCTTTCCCTTTTTCTTTCTTTTTTTTTGTCCTTTTAATTTTTTTAAGTACATAGTTTCCAATCACTTCAACAAAAACAACAACAAAAAATAACGAATAACTTTTTTTTCTCATATGAACAAGAAAAAACCAACAATTCGAGGTATTAAGCAGAATCTTTATAAATTCACCACAACAATATTACATTTTGGCCGCCGCCGAACAAAAAAAACAAGTCAACAGGAACGTAGTATTAGTCGGCATGAGAAAAATGATACAATACGATCGCCACCCCCAGAATCGCCACCACCAGCATCGCCATCATCACCAGTTAATAATACTTCATCGATATCCATATCCTTGCCTCCAACTTCAAAACCTCAATCACTACCACAACAACTACCACAACCGCAATCACGGCCCAAACGATTGACTGCCCGAGTTCTCGGATTACACAACAAAATCTGGCGTAGAAAAAAGGAGAACGACTCTCATAGGAAACAACAACGAGAATTATCACAGGGAGAGGAATACGAAGATGAGGAAGACGAAGAATCCCAACCCGCTGTATGTGGATGCGGTCGACCACTAGAAGCTGGGTGGGAATGTTCTTATTGTCGTTTTACGTGTCCTACTTGTCACCGTGCTCTTGGTGAAGGAGAACAGTGTAGTCGTTGTCAACCAAGTAGTTCACCATTACCAGCTTCAACGATCGCAGGTTGATCGTGGCCTACTTTGTCAAGTAAAGAATATACCATGCCCCTTGAACTAACCAACCAACCAACAAGAAAAATCAACAATGGCCGCTTTTTCAAATTTCAACACGTTCTACAACAACATACATGTATTATAATTATTATCAAGAAAAGGAAGAAATTCAACTTATTTAACAACAAACAACAAGAAAAAAATAACAATCTCTAAGAAATTAAGGAAAGCGATAAAAAAAAGCGGGAGACGCACACAATTTACCATAAATCACATAAAAAAACACCCTCCGTTTACAGATTCAAAAACCAGTACATGTAATAGTTTCGTCATCTACTTATCTCATATCTACCTTCTACGATAATGCACAGCATTGCTTTCTTTATATATATATATATTTATATAAATAGTTAAATAGTAACTATTATTATTATTACTCTTTTTTTCGTTTTCTTTATAATATACAAATTTATGGCAATTCGCCATCTTCCATATCTTGTTGCTTTCGTTGTTGTTGCTGTTCTGCTATCTTTAATGATTGCCGCTGTTGTTGTTGTTGATTACGATTATGATGATGTTGAGAATGTTTTTGTTGTATTAGTTGGTGCTGCTGTGATTTATGTTGATCATTTACTTTATAAACCACTCCATTATCATTTGTCGTCGTCGAATTATTAATTTCTTCTTCTTCATTTTTTATTTTCCTTCGTCGTTTTATTGGACGATGACCCACCATACCAACATGTATTGCTAAAGAATCATCATCTTCTTCAGTAAGTGATGGAAGACCGTCACCAAAACCAAAATGATACCATCGTATATAAGTATTTTCTGTCTTTTTCGTCTTTCGTCCGTGGAATAAACTAAAACTGATAGGCGTGTCATTATCATGCGGTTGTTCACTAGCATAATCTTCTAGCCACTCCCACGGCTTGGATTGTTCCATACATGATTCTAAGTGTTGTTGTTGCAGCTGGGGATCTGTGGCATTTGCAACGCCCACCAACGAAGACGCCAGTCGGGTGTTTGAAAGATAAATGTTATGTGTGAGAAAAGGTAAAATACGTTTAACTCGATAATGGAGCATAGAAGGTACACAATTTAGTTCGTTTTGCATTGCCTAATATAAGTATAACCAAAAGAAAAAAACCGGTTTGGGTGAGACATATGCATACACAAGCACAAGCTAAGAACCTAATTGATCCGTCGTATGTCACAATTCTCTCTCTCTCTCACCCCCCCAAAAAAAAACAAGTTACTAAACTTACTGAAAGATGTAAAAGATTGGTTTTTCGTAAATCCTTTGGTACTTCTACAAGGAGTTCCAAAATAAATGAAAAAAAAATATAATTACAATTTTATGATGAGAAAAATGCAAAAAAAGAAAAAAGAAGTCGAGAACAATCTCCTAATATTATTATGTTTCTCTTGCACACAACCCCCCAAAAATATAAATAAATCAAGTGTATTACCATCAATAAGTAATGAAATCAAGTCAAGAACGAATTCGAACATACGCTCTTGATTACCATTCCCATGAACAATAGGATTCTATTATACATATCGAATAATAATAATTAGAACTGATGTCATACAATATATTTTTTTTAAAAAAAGCAGAATCTTACTCCAAGTAATGGGACTAAAACTTTTATCCATTCTAATATATCACATTCGTGCTCCTTCGGGTGTTCCCATATCAACGAAACAAATGGAACCATTAATCGTAATCTTAAAAGCAAACTATTATAATAATAATAATGGTAATAACAATTTGTTGTTGGGGGTGTTAAGATCCAAAAATTGGCATACATATACACTTGTACACATATATACACAAAGAACGAATTTTTATTATACTGATCCATGTTATTTACCTTATTCGGATGTCTTGAAGCATCACACTTGTTGGAGTGGTTGTTGGCTCACT
Source organism: Circinella minor (assembly GCA_016758965.1). Taxonomy (NCBI): domain Eukaryota; kingdom Fungi; phylum Mucoromycota; class Mucoromycetes; order Mucorales; family Lichtheimiaceae; genus Circinella; species Circinella minor. Next base: position 67,262 of record JAEPRB010000109.1, on the reverse strand, counting down.
CTCAGGTAGACCTTCCGTCTTTAGTAACGTGACAACAACATCCTATGGTACCACAAAGAATTATTAATAAAACGGGTTTTATAGAGTCAGTCGATAGTTTTTAATAAATTAACAAAAAAAAAAGCCAAGTTAAAAAACGTACCACATTCTTGGCTAGTTGGAGCGCACGCGATGCATCAGCGAATGAAACCTGATGCACACTTTCCATTACTTTATACACATTCATCGCCTTTTTAAACTGTTCAACTTGTCGGAAAAGTGTTTGAATTAGATCTATCTTTTTTTCATTACTCCACACATCTTTAGCTAATAGATGTTGCATTATAAGATAAAAGGCTTGACACCGTTGTCCATATTGTGCTGATGATATTGGTTCACATAATCCACCATTATCATTACTACAAGTAAGTAAAATGGTATATGGGAAACTTGTTGTATTCACGGATGTTGTTTCTTCAGAGCTATGGTTGTTATTGTTATTGTTGTTGATTCCTTCCAACATACGTACACCATGGTTCAAAAGAGCCAATAAGATAGGTTCTCGTAAACCGTGTATTAAGTTAATTAGGAAATCGAATCGGCGTTGGGTATTCTGTTGTTGAGTTTCTGTATCACTTGCTGACGCAAGCACGGCATCGAAAAAGAATTTAACAAATAAATCAAGTTCCTTGTTCATTGATTCACCATTTTCTGTTACTGAAACTGTTGCTGCTGTAGCTGTAGGTGCTGGACTTGTATCAATTACCATCGCATCGGTTGTAGTATCTTGGGTACCAGGTTGTACTCCTGTGGATGATGATGACGTTGTCGTCGTACCAGAATGCTGATTAATCATAATATTATCAAGTAACAGATTCAGCTGGACACGACACTGTTCCTCGTTCCATTGACTCAAGTTAGCAAAAACAGCTTGCAACCGCTGACCAAAGTCTGGTTCTAATAAATCAGTAGGCACCATACTATCTTGACAATTATCTTGGCCTATATTTATATTGCCACCAATCAATTCATCAACGATACTCAACATTTTTTTCCGTATTTCACCTTCTCCACCAGCATTATGATGTTGAGTTGCAAAATGGTGATAAATACTATTGACATCTCGGGTGCATGCTCGTCGGAACCATTCCAATTGTAAAAGATCTGTTCGTAACTTGAGTAAATCTTGAATCAATAGACTACTATAAGGTAAGTTAGATACAATAATAATTGAATTTCGAACAAGTCCAAACATATAATCCAATTTATCAAGATTCGTCGCTAATTGAGGTTGTCTCTGAACTTGTAATTGGAAAATTTCATCTGCTCGTAAAACCCATGGATGATAAACACCAGCAGCTTGTCGTAGTTGTTGTTCGGAACAACAATGATCCTGTACCACAAGCATTTCCACCAAATCAATAAGATTTTTACATAATAGGCGTAACGGTCGAGTCTCTGCCGTTGTCTCTGTCCATTGAGATTCGCACCTTTGTTGTGCTTCTCGACTAATAACTTCAAACCATGGTAAAACAAAATGCTTTAATATCATGTCAATGCATATTAATCGACGTGTGACAAGCAATGCAAGGAATAACGGTAGCCACGTGTGTGATTCATGCAGATCATCAAGCACGGTTGCACTGGTGGGGCTACAGTGTTGTGACAGCCATTGTATCACAGTATCATCCAATTGACCAGTCAAAGTTGACTGATCTGCAACACCTTTTAAGAAATCAACCATAAAACAGATCCGTTGTCTAAATTCATATAGCTCTTCTTTATGTTCTTGTTGAAATTCTTCTGACGTTGCCAAAATATTGATTTGCCTTTCTTGCCCATATTGTTGTAGTGTTTCAAATACAGTGATGAACATAGAATATAACCCCTGAGATGTGTTTTGTTGAGATCGTGAACAGATCGAATCAATGGTATTATGTACAGCGGATGCGGAGGGGTTTTGAATGAGTTGTTTGAGTTCAGTTGCTAAGGGTGTATCGTTACGATTGGAATATTGACGTACTTTTGGCTATAAATACATTTATATATATATAAGTTTCTGCCTGTTTTTTTTTGTTCGCAGTAAAATAAATAAATAAATAGATACCTTGTAGTGGAGATCTTGTTGTAATTGTGTTCGCATATCATCAGTTATCCGGTAACCTTCTTGGACAAGTTGAATCATATACATCATAAGACATCTTTCTCGCGTTCCTCGACTTTGTAAACTTTGATGCTGTATAAAAAAACGTTATATTCTTTTTTTTAATAACTTGACCCTAATAGCAACTAAAATAATAATACTAATAAATATTTCCTTTAATATTACCTTTGCCCAAATAGCTTCAGCAACGCGTTTACCATTATTTACCAACTTCCATATATTAGCATGTCGTCGAAATGTATCAACAGTAAATGAATATAACGCTCGTTCATTCGTTTTTTCCAATACCCAGAGAGCAACTTCAATAATACTAAGATAATCTTTGGCATATTCTAGAATTTTGATAATGGTAACATATTGTCTGATGTTTAATAAACACGAGCCAGGAGAAGTCATCACTCGCCAATTATCTTCCCCAATACTAAAATAGTTTTATGGAAAAAAAATTATTCAAATAAAGTTAGACTTGATGACACTGAAAATACAACTATGCACAATTATAAAAGCTTTTGCAAAAAAGGAAAAAAAAAAACTTACGGAACACTTTTGACAACAAAACGTTTTAGCTCAGGGACCAGCCATTCGGAAGTAAAATTCAAAATAGTATAGCGTGTTGCTCCACGTATTAATTGTATAATATCTTGATCAAATGTATTCGTAAATGTTGACTCCATAGTTTCTAATGAATCATCCGCGTCCGGTTGTGTAAGACTCGTTGCTTCTGGACCAAATAAACTATTCAAATCATCATTTTCTTGCAATCCTGATATAGCTAATGCGCGTTTGGCAAATCGTTTCAATTGTGCAAGTACTTCATCTTCGATACCATTGTTCATTTGACCATTGCGTGGACCGTAAATTGCTACCCGTCGTTGATTTACAAGATAAGGTGGCGCTGGCGTCAAGAGCGGGAATGAAGCAAGGTAATTTAAACATCGTACTGTACTTGGTTCATGTCGCCTTCGAGGTTCTAAATCACCACGTGCAATAAGCCGTAATATATATTTCTGGTATGAAAATAAATGTAGTCGGATAAGGGTATCAAATAATAACACTACAGCTGGTTTAAGTTCATTTGCTAAAAAAAAAAGATATATTCATTTCATTCAGTAAAAGGAAAAAATAAAATAAAGATTAATGGGTATTTAAAAAAAAGAAATAAACTTTATTAATTTATTTACCTGTATCCGTCATCATATCATCAGCAGCGGCAGCCTCTTCTTCTGATTCCATTTGTGTATCAAGGAAATGGATCAGCATATCCTGCAGCACTGTTTTTCGCTCAGGATTTTGCTCGCGCCATTGTAGTAAAATTGATCCAACTAGATAAGGTCGCCAATCTCCATGTCGGGAATCGCTGGTTGCCCAACGGCACATAATATTGACTCGTTGTTGCATAGTTGACATATCCTTGTTTATACCGTTGAAAATTGAATTGGTTGCTGATGGAGCCGTTTGACCGCGTAAATCCATCCAACCATTTTCATCAATCAATAATCCAGTACCACTATCAATATTCCGTCCAATACTATCCAACGTTCGAATAATGTGATCTTCATTAACTTGTTGTCTTACTTGATCCGTCTCTTGCTGCCGACTTTCTGATTGTACAATATGTTTACAATTACCATCCAAACGTAATTGATTTTCTTCCAATGTTCCGCAAAATACTTCATTTCGTCCTTTGACCATTGCCCAATACTTTTGCATTACATGAGCAACATCTGGTAATACCAAAGCTGCATCTTTTCGAGAATCATCACCGAATATTGTATCAAAAAGATGACGATATTGATGGTATAGTTTTGGAATTACAAAGATATCAGGTGTCGAAAGGAATAATGACTAGAATTAAATTGTATAAAATGTCAGTTTTACATACATCAATGATTTTTTTTATAGAAAAGTATAAGGTTTATGTATACTATTATTATAAAACAATTTTAAAAAGCCTCTTACCTGCAGAAGTCGTTCAATGTATTTTTGAATATCTCTATATATACCTAATAATCCTTCGCTTGACAATTGCCCTAACTGTTGAAGGAGCTATCATATAGGTGGGAGAAGCGAAATTTTTGTTTTTTAGTCAGTTTATGTATAATGACTTTGAATACGTGTATCCATATACCTCTCCCATCTTTTAAGTTGATCAGTCATTATTACTTACAGCTCCATAGGCTTTAATGAGTGTTTCAATTAATAGCTTCATCAATGTTCGATTACGACGATATTCATCCACATAATCTTGTACAATAAATGTTAATAATAGCCACATGGATTCAAAAGAATTACAATGTTTTAGCGAATCCAATGTCCACCTTAAAAATGTGCGCTGATCCAATAATCCTTCACAGTATTGCCATTTTGTTAATTTTGTACTATAAGACCATTTCTGTTCAAATCGTTCCCGATTTTCTGGTGTTGCCCATGGTTTTGATGCGTTATCATGGTAATTACTAGGTGTACTTGGATGTGCCTTATATCCTCGGCCCGATCCAGTATTACCAGAACCTGATGGTTGAGACGGTGAAAGTTCAGAAAGTTGTCTTCTAAGATGATTTACAACTACATTGGTCCATTGAATTGCATGCGGTAAGGATGATGGATTGTTATTAGCGTTGCGTTGGTGCTAAATTAAGGTGATGATTAGTAGCGAATCGAAAAAAAAACACAATATTGGATAACTAGAGATTCGTATGCATCTTAAAATTTACCATTTCCGATAATCCAACCACTTTAATATACCAAGTAGCTCTTAAGAATGGAACTTGTTTTGCTGCTAATGTTTCCAACAACTTTTCGCCTTTGAAACCATGGGGTACATTCCGTGCAAGTTTACGTAATGGTTGAGTACCACTTGCCAACTCGTTCATCCATTGTTCCTTTTTACTTTCAATTAATGTTGAACGTATAGGAGGCTTGAACGATGGTGCTCTGATAACAAAAAGAAGGATAATAGTGCATGAATTAATAATATGTCCACGTGTAGGGAGGGAATAAAAGAGACAAAAGAAACACACGCACACACGCACACACACACACACACTTACCCTGTGATCCTAGCTGCGTTACGCTTTCGTTTCATTACGTCTACTGCAAATGAACCTAAATCATCAAGTACTCGTTGATCCTCTTGAAGTTTACCAAACACCATGTCATATGCACATGTGTGTTCATTCTAAATCAATAATTTTTATTTTATTTTAAAGAAAACAGATTAAATAAAGTTCATGAACAATTGAATAATTAAAAAAAGACACTACTTTACATATAAAGAAATATTAAAAAACATACCGATACTAAAGGTCGATCAATAAATCCATTACGAACATTGGATTCTGTCATAATATCTTCGATTTGAGTAGGTTTTTGAGGATAGATGCCAGGATGTCCAAGATTTGACATTGTTTTACTAAGTGGAGGTAGCCGCGATGGCGGTACTAGGGTATATTTCCTTAGTTGTGAGCTATGTGTGTTGTACCTTTGCATGTTGGGTGAATGGTGACCGGGTGATGAGGTTGTAGAATAAGGAGACGTCATGGTGGGTGTTGTGGTATTATAAGAGGATACGGATTGCGTTGAATAACCACCATGTCCTTGTTGTGAGTTGTTAGTTGTATAGGGTACACCGAGACTATTATTGCTACCTCCATTGCTGTTATTCATAGAGTTTGTATTCGGATAAGGTGGATTCGAAGAAGCATAACGCGTATATTGGGCTACAATATAATATTGTGTGATAACCCGTATAAAACTGTTAATATCAAATTGTGTCTTCTTTTGTTTTGATTCAAAAGTTCATTGAATTCTATCAATTCTCCCAAGTACTACAATGTACTATTACTAGCTAGTTTGTTTTCATTCTTCTCGTTTCCATTTTATTCAGAATGAGTAGTGATAGCAACGCACATAGAAACGCTTTTTTTTTTGTCTTTATCTCATACACACACTCACTGGCTCTTCCTTTCTCTTTCTCTAGGACTTTTTTTTTTTTTGAAAAGAAAAAGCTCAAATTATATATGTTACTAGTAAAGAAAATTAAAAAGAGAATTGACGATCGTCTTTACCTTGATGCCTGCCTGCCATTGTAAGGCAAATAGTATTAATTCCAGTTTATTGGAAAAGGTTCGAGTTGGAGGAGTAAAAAAAAAAAAAGGGAAGAAAAGGTCAATATTGCAGTAAAGGGAGAAAAACTGTTGGGTTTTGGTGCGAATAGCAATTTTGGTTAAATAGGAAACGATCTGCCTCTTTTTTTTAAAAAAAAAAAAAAATAACAAGTAAGCAGCGGAAAACTAAATCTTTAAGAGAATTAAATATTTGGATAAGTTGAATTGAATTGAATAGTTTATTTAATGTCTTGACTATAGTTTGTTTTTATATAGAAGATAGTTTTACATAAAAGTAATAATAATAATAATAATAAAGTACTCTTTCTTTCTCTTCAATCTTTTGTTTTTCTATGTGCAAGGTATCTTTAATTAATTAAGCTTCTAATCCTAATGATTCTAATACGTTATCCAACATTTCTAACTTTTCATTATATAACGTTTCCATATCTGTCCAATTATTTCGGTAATCTTCAGACACCTTGCCTTCTGGATTCAATTCTTCTTCAAAAATATAATACTTTTTACCCAAGAAATAACGAAGATCATCGATCAATGGGATAGAGTCTATATTTTATAAATATATATCATAATCAATATATGTTTGATCCTTTTTTTTTTGTCATAAAATAATCATCCAAACATAACATTTTCTATAATAATTACCAGTTTCTTCACGACCTGCAATCGATTGAGCACTTTCACGGATTAATTGTTTAAATTCGGGTTTCAATATATAATCATCCAAATGATCAGCAAAATATTTGGTACACCATTGTTCTAATCTATCCACATTTAGTCGAATTGCTGTACGAATTAAATCGTATATATCAATTATAGGTTCTTTGGATGATGTTAATGTGATGGCTGCAATAGACTTTAAACGGTCAAGCATCAACATATCTGCTGTGAGCATAATTTCATAGGCTTCTTCCAATGGAATCGTACAACGATCTGTATACATATATTCAAGTACATATTGGAACGATTCTGGTATCATATCATGTACCTCGATTATTGGCAAATTTAAAATAATCTCTTGTTTCTGTTCGCCGTGTCGATAACGAATTGTTGAAATATCCGCCTCTGATTCAGAAAATGCCGCGTGAAGCATAATATTAAAATATTCTGATCGACATAAACAAGCTTTATGACATAAAAACAAAACACCTTCCATCAAAATTCCAATATCAGCAAATGCAGCTTCTGGTGACTGTACTTTTGTTTCATCTTCAAGTAATGGCTCTCCAGCAATATAATCTCCTTGATCGTTCTTCTTTTCAATAAAATAAGCACATCCAAGCATCGTTTGCAAAAAGACTTCATAGTCACCTCGAATTTTTGCCATTTCTTTTGCATCTTGGGCACGATTAGCATTCTTTTCATCCTCTAGAATTTCTGATAAATTATCACCATCTGATTGTGTTTGTATACCCAACATAACTTCACAACGTTCTTGAAGTTCAGACATCTCGAGATGTTTGCAAACAAACATCATGTTTTCTAATGCATCTTGTTGAAGATCATGTAATTGGCCAGTATATAGATATCGAAGAACTGCTTCAAATGCCTCGGAATCCACAAGTTTAGAGGAAAGTTTGATTTGATTGTCATTACGCCATCGATTTAAAAGCTGATTTCTGAAATAATTGGATCGAGCAGCTATAACAAACCGGTTTACAGGAAATTCATCAATTACATCCTCTTCATCACTGTTATTTACTGTTGATCGACGAATCATGAATGTAAGATCATGATATGTATGATCATTATATAAATTGGTCAAGAATTGAAAATAAGGCTATATTTTAAATGAAAAGTTGAGACCGTTAATTACTTTCTATTTCTCTTTTTTTTTAATAAAGAATAGTATAAAATTGTACCTGATTCTCATTAATAGCTTTAGAAAACTTATATGATCTTAATAATCGTCGGATCTGAATAATAAATAAATAATTAATTAATTTTGCATGAAAATTCTTTTGAGTATGATTTAGTTAATATATATTTTTACCTTATCATTTAATGCACCATAAAGACATCGTTCACTATATAAAAATTGTTTTATATATGTTATATATAATACTTTGATATTAAAAACTTTAAAAAGATAAGTTACCCTGAAAAAGTATTTGGATCACATTGTGCTATAATAATCATTTATAAATATATAGTTAGCACAATATATATAACAGCTAAGATATAATAAAATACTTAATTACCTCCATTCTCTAACAAAAATTCAACAACCTGAATTTCATTATTAATATAATAATTATATATAATTTTGAACAAACAAATAAATAAAAAAACCAACCTCATAATGACCACAAAGGCCTGGATAAAACAAAAATATTCATAGAATTAATTAGTCTTATATTTTTATTTTTTTCTCTTTCTCTCTTTTTTTTCCTTTATAAGATTACCGTACACGCATAATAAAGTGGTGAACTTTGCCATGCATCAACTAGATCTATTGGTGCACCAAAGTTACGTACAAGACTTTCCGTTTTCTCGAGATCACCTATATTTAACATCCCCCCCCCCAACAACAGCATTCTTGGTTTTTAATCATAACAGTTCATAATATATATATATATATACTTGTGCGTATGTGTGAATGTGAATGTGTGTATACCTCGTTTAGCAGCATCACAAAGTTCGTCAAATAAATTGACAGAATTAGCATCAAGAGTTGGTGCATTCTCTAACCATTCTTGTGTTGATTCATCAATATTATTATTGGCTTCTTCAGAAGCAAGTTTCATAATTTGACTTTTTGTTGCAACTGTTCTTTTACGTCCCATTTTTTTATATTTTTATTTTCTATTTTTTTAAAAAAAATGGAAGAAATATATTTAAAAAAAAAAGCAAAGCAAATAGAAATCGAGAAAACGTAACTTCCGAAGCATCATTTTTATAATTTTTGTGTATTACATAGACTGTTTTTATTGTCTATAAAATATTAACTTTTATTATTTCAAAAGCGTTAATTGATGATAATATTAACGTATTAATCATGTCATTTATACTATCACTGTTATCAGCTTTTCTTTTTTATGGTGGCTTTTTTTTTACGTAGTTATATTCATGCGGATAATAATCAGGATAACTGCATGTTGGGGATGGATGTATCTCACAACCACAATTCTAAAGTACTAGACTCCGAATAGACAGTATTTCTTACCTTTTTCTTCTCTTTTTTTTTTTTTTTCCTTTTACGTTGATCAACTATAAATATATACTATACTAGTAGCATATGTCATTGATGTGCATATTTTACTTTTACTTAATATTTATCATTGATATTGTTGTAATAAGTATTAGTAGTTTTTTACCTGATCATAACTATTACATTGAAGAAGATAAAAAGACTAACACCATGGTATGCGATGCTTATATATATATATATATATATGAGATGCATCATTTTTCCAACGTAAACCATGAACAAAATAATAAACATTAATCAACTGATCCATTTTTATAGAAAGAAGAAGAAAAAGATATTCAACCACCTGAATTTTGCGACTCACAGAAACAGCAAGAGCAACATAGCAATGGGAGCAGTAATAGCGAGAAAAAAAATACAAAAGAAAATAAAGATAACTACCATCATACCGATACCATCATCTTGCAACCAATTCCTTTGACAGCGTTGGTCGAAATTAGCTCCTTCTTACCGAAAAATGATTGTATTAACTGTATGTCTGTTTGTACAACTTTTTATCTTGTATTTTTTCCAAGGATTTATAATCGAGTCCGTTTTTCGACAATTAATCAAATATATAACTTTTTGAGGATTATTCAACGAGCCACGCAACTGAGGGAAAATTTGATAATGACAATGACAACATCTGTTGATGACACTACTATGGATAATATTATAATTAGCAATGGCACTACTCCTGATAAATTAATCTATACGAACAAGGGTAGCATTAATAAAACTACAGAATTATTCTCATCATTGACAACAGATATTGTATTTGAAAATCAAGTTCATTCTTGGACGATAGCAAACGACCTACGACAATTGTTTAACTTTTGCAAGCCAAACATTCAAGCTCTTGAGTTATCATGGTGGCAGTTATATGTTTTTCTAATGACAGATGCTGATTACAATTACAATGCAACAAAACAATTATACAATTTACAATATTTATTCGTACAACGGATATCTGATTTTGAAGCAATGGGAATAGCATCAACATATCGTTATCGAGATGTTCTACTTACCATCAATAATGTTATTAGCGAAGGAATAACTAATTTGAATAATGAGAATAATATTAATGATATAGCTACCCATGTTGCAATAACCAAAGCAATGTACAAAGTACCAGAAATGTCGGATTTATTGCAATTTACTCCCAACTTGACCAATTTAGTATTATATTATGAGAAAGACAAACGCGACAGCAACACAACAAGAACGACAAATAAACTAACCGAATATGATTTTGAAGCAATACACAAGTATTGTCCACAATTAGAAATTATGACTTTAGAAGGGATTGAATTACATCTAGCTAAAGAAAGCGCAATAACGTCGGCAGAACAGTATCGTACATTCATCCATCGCATGTATCCGGTTGCAGCAAAAATGAGAAAACTTAGTTTATTAAAAGTAACATTTGCATCAACGCAGCAACACCATAACGCTTTACTTTGTCTTTACCTTTTATTCAAATACAGCCAGGCAACAACGATCTTTATTCAGAATCCACGTATAGATGAAACAATCTATAATGAGCAAGAGCAGAGAGAAGAAAACCCGATTTCTACCGGCTATCAGTATTACAGACAAATCCGATCTTTTTATATAACTCATTTTGAACATTTTTCATTTCAGAGTCCAACGGAAAATGCGTTTGTTTTCTGCAGACAACTTATTAAAGAAATAAGCAACCACGGAGAATCATTAACACGTTTAAAAATGATGGGGTTCAAAAAACGATCAGGAGGAAGGAATAAACGTACAAAGGTCAAACCTATCAGTGTAGATATGGCTTGGATTCAAAAAGTGTGTCCGAATTTACAAGATTTGATATTGATTTATGCAACGATATACAACTTGACAGCAAACACAATAATATTCAAAACTTATAACGATCCAATATATGAAGGCGTTCCTTTTGTCTACACTTATTTACATCGAGATTCTATTTCAAGTTCGTGGAGCATCCAAGAATTCACTCCTGAAACCAAGATAATCGAAACAACATGATAAAAAGATGTAGCAACTATACAAAGAATATAGTTTTTTTTGTCTGGTACTAAAATTGTCTGAAAGTCGTACCGTTATTGTACATTTTTTCATTGCATTATATAGTAGTAGTATATATATATATATATATCTATAAAATAAAATAAAATCATTTCTTTATTTCTTTTTCTATTCTTACTTTCTCGCAGACTTTCTTTTATTTCTTTGTATTTTAACAGTTTTTTCTAATCTCGTCAATTTATTCGCGCTTCTAATACTCTGACTTTTTTTTTTTTTTTTTTACATATTTAAAAGAATACTGTAGAAGTTGAAAAGAAAATGCATTATAAAAAGAGTTGCCATTGCTCTGATATTTTTTTTTTTTGAAAAAAAAAGCATGGATATTAATGTCATAGCAAAATTATATCATAATAATTTAAAGTTACTAGGTTTAGACAAATAAATAATCCATTAAAAGTTTACATCCTATTTAATGATCACTGCCAACAAAAAAAAAAAAAAAAGCTTTTGATATAATTAGCATTTAATATGTTAAAACATATAGTATTATTCAAAAACTCCACAGCGTTCACGACCCTTTATGAGGTATATGAGAATAGTGATATCTGTGCATAAAAAATAGAATTAATTTGAAATAAACCGTAAATTACGTACAAATTCAACTTCGTGTGGTGGGAAAAAAAAAGTTCGAATACGTATTAGAAAGAAGGATGATTTGAATCTTCTTCATTATTATTGTTTTTACTGTCCTCACTGATAGGTTTATTAATTCTTCAGCAACGTTCAACTGTTGTACTCAACCGAGTTTTCGTCAACAGTCTACCAATAGATTAAGTTTTACTGAAACCAATAATAATCAACCTAAACACCCATTCAGAGCACTAATCATCAGAAACACAGAAACAGCAGCAGCAGTTGTTGACAGCAGTACAAATGATAAGGTAGTGACCGGAACAGAAATAAAAAAAAAAGAAGGGTAGTGTAATATCCACTCCGTTGCTGTTGCCTATCTTCTTTTGTTTTTTTTTTGGAACTAAAAAATTTGTACGACTTTTTAATACTAGTAATAATAGTGTCAAAAACAAGTGCATGACACATATATCAAATGTACTTTCCCAGCCATTTTGCAATTAAAGTACAGTGGTGTCCGTATATGTTTTAGGCTATTTAGAAAGAATAGTCTAAATATTAAGCATATATATACATGTGACATTTGAGTATATCATCGGCGATCCAGACAGCGCATCGGGAAAAGTACGTACAATTTTTTTTATTGTAATACAACACACATTTCAGTGCATCTTATTACGTAGTATTTGGATCATTAATTGTACCATTTGGTAAAAGAATGTGCAAGTAGATATATATGTACTATTTGCGCATAATAAAGATTTGAATTGTTACATAATAAATATAATAGATGGATATGATTTTTATTATCGGTAAAGTCGATCGACTATTTAATAGTCGTGACAAAAAAAAAATTATGCCAAAAGGTGTTTCAAATGATCAGATCGGGTTATTTCTTGGCACTAAGAAAAGTGTGGGGGGGGGAATGTCATTGCTGCACTGATCCTATATATTCTAAAGCAAGTAAGGATGATTATTTAGTAGTCATTTTACATTCTCAATCTTTTTATTTATATAAAACTTTTAATCTTCTAATGAAAAAATACCAATAATGAAAACTACTTGATATATAAACACAGAATGGCATGTGTGCAAACGAGAGAATACTTTGATATATAATAGAATAAGTAGTAGTAATAATAATCATTTTGCTATCAGCAACATTCTCATCATCATTATATGCTAATATAGCTCCACAAAAAAAAAAAAATAGAAATAATAGCTATGCCACTAATCCCGATTTAGGGATTTGTATAAATCGATAAAAAAAATCAGAATATGAGAAAATGAGTGACAATACGCGTCATTATTAATTGGGGTGAAATAATAACATTTATCAAAACGACAAGTGAAGTTGTTCCGCTTTATATTCTTATTACATAGTATTATTAATATTATCATGATCTGATTTAATTTCCAATTAACAAATAAAGAAACGGAATGCATAAACCATTGATTTAACTACTCTTTTATTATTTCTATGGTATTAAATATGAAGCTGGCGTATGACGAATGAGCATTTGCTTTTCCTTTTTTCTTATTTCCTTTTGTTTCATTTTTGAAGGAACATTTGGCAAAAAGAAAACAGAAAGCAATTATTTATGACACGAGTTATTCTTCTTTGTAAGAGAGAGAGGTGAAAAGTTAAAAAATAAAAAACGCTTTGAAAAGAAAAGATGGTAATTAAACATTGATGATGTAGAGCAACTCTTGAAAGCTAATTTTAGATTTTTCAAAAGTTTTTTTATGCAGTTCCAAATTTGGTTAGTCTCATTTTTAAATGTAAAAAAAAAAAGAATGTCATGGTAACTGTTAGAACTTCATTCTCCATAGCAACTTTTTTTATTTATTATGTAGTAAATTTGGAAAAATGAATGTGTGAATATTTATAACAAAAGATATTATCAGTATCATTCTTTTTTTTCAAATTCTTCTATTTTAATGTCTAAAAGGGATCATGTATAGATAAATAATCATATTAGGATATTTTAATAATACATTAATGATATTTTTATTAGTATAAACAATAACATGACTTTTTTTTTTTAACACAGTAAAAAATAAATAAACTTGACAGTTCTCTCGTCATATTTCTTCTCAATCATCAGTTTAAATCAGCCAAACATTAAGTCAAAGTCAGGCATTATTTTAAAATGATCGACCCATACACGTGAGAAAAATAAAAATGATGGTTCACCATGAGAAGTATCATGGGTGAAATGACGCTTAAGTGACGAACCAATAAAAAAAAAAGAGTAGTATGGACATTGTGGTATATATCAATGCATGTTACTCTGAATGTAGTATTGTAATACAAAAAGTATAATATTAGTGTTAAGAAAAACAAGCTATCATGAGCTAAAAAGAAATGCGGCACCGATGAAAAGGAAATCAACAGAAAAAAAAAGAAAGCATAAAAATGGTGTGGATGGTTGGTGCTGTGCGTGTGTAAAAAAAAAAAAAAGAGGGACAATGCTTTGTATCACCTCATTATCCCAATTTTTTTAAAAGCAAGGGAAATTGAAAGATGATGACAAGCGAAGATTTTCACTCCCCCCAAAAAGAATTATGTCATTTCACGTCTAATATCCAAATTAGGCAGAAATGAGGTCATTTAGGTATATGATCTCCTTCTTTTTTGTCCGCCAAATAAATTTATATATAAAGTCGTTTTATTTTTATCATTTCCCATTTCTTTTTTTTTTTTTTCTTTCATCACTTTTTATTAGTAAAACCAATTTTTTTTTTCTTTTCCCAACAATACTTTTTTTTTTTTATCAACTTTATTTTAACAAAGAAAAAATCAAAATGTCTCATCGCTGTATGTCTATTGACGCTATCATTTCATCAGACACCAATAACCATTATTCTTCTCCACCATCCAAACATCAAGATCAATTATTATCTCCACCCGATTCTACCATTGGTGCACCCAATTCTCCACCACCTTCTCCTGTTTTTTCAGAAGCAAGCAACGATCAGTATTATAATTACCATTATGATAATCATCATCAACAACATCAACTTACAAGTCATTTATTACCAACAGCATCCTCAGTAACACTTGATGAACGACGCCATCGAAATAAGATCGCATCTGCGAAATATCGTGCTAAAAAGCAAGCCAGTATGAAAGCCATGGCAGCAAAACTTGCACACATGTCAGCAGAAAATGCAACCCTGCAGCAAGAATTAACAAAAGCGCATGAAGACAATGAAGTATTGAGGAATTTATGCAAATCTCTTATGCCATCTTCACCACAATCTATTTCTACATCATAAAATTTATTATTCTTTTTTTTTTTTTTGCATACCTTTTTATTATTATTATACCAACAATTTTACATTCACATTTTATATAAATAACAATTCCTTTTTTTTTTTTTTTTTTACTATATATCATCAACAGTTTGTCAATATTATCATTATTATACATATATGTCCCTTTACTCTTTCTCTCAAAACAAGCATTTTCAATTCAAATACCCCTAACCCTCTCTTTTCTTTCATATATAATATGATGAACCATCAAAAAAAAAAAAGGGAAAAGTTTACCATTCTTTTAACCCACCACAAGAACAAATTTTAAATAGTTTTATTTTGTATATATCTTCTCAAAAAAAAAAAAAAAAAAAAAAAAAAAAAAAAAAAACTGCACAAAATCACCCAATCTTTTTTTTTTTTCTTTCCTCTTTGCATATTTAATATTTTTTTTTTCATGAATAAATTTACTATATTCAAGATAATATACTCGTTATTTTATTTTATTTTCTGACAACATTTTAATCACGCGATTTTTTTTAAAAAAAAAAGATCAATTATTCATTTATAAATTCTAGATGTTGATATTTTATTCATAGAAACTCATGGAAAAAAAGGACAATTGACATGATCTTAACATTCAATTGCACAAAAAAAAAAAAAAAATAGAAATCAATTTAATTCAGAGTGGACAATGAAAAAAAAGCATTGATCAAGTCGATGTTACACAATCAACGGACTAATTTCTTACTTTAAGTTGATTGATTGGTATAATAGTTTTTTTCTATTTTACTCCCTTCTCTTCCATCTCCCCCCCCCAAAAAAAAAATTATAGTTTGTACTACAATCAATCTGGGTCTTGCCTAAAAAATTGTAGAGTCAAATGCAACAAGCTTTTTCTTTTTTTAACCCAGCAGTATGCCCGCTCATCTTTCTCTCTCTCTAATACATCACGGAAGATGTGCCACAAATGGTATCACCTGAAGTACTTGGCATTATCACAATTAAAAATTATAATTAAGTGCGGAAGAATGAAAAAAGAAAAAAAAAAAGCTGAGACGATAAAGGAGTCAAAAAAAAAAAAGAAGGGTAATGCGGAGGTTAGTTGTATCGTTGTACAATTCAAAACCCTGATCATTTATTTTTTTTTAACTTCTAACTCGTTAGAAAAGCATTTTTTTTTTCTTCACCTGATGTTTTCTTTTTAATTGTCATTCATTAATCACAATAAAACGACCGCATCATCCAACCAAAGTGTCATCACCCCGGAAAAGGAAAAAATGCAAAAATGAAACCTCCCCTATAGTTTCCTTTTAACGTTAGTATCGATGATTGTAGCATTTTATTCTAAATAATGCAAGGATGATATCAGTAATAGATAATAATAATAAAAAAATCTAAAGATCAAGATTATTATTATTATTATATCATGTATATGTATATATATTTTTATGCAGTAGCACAATATGTTTTACGTTTTTGCGTGCGAAAAATAATGGAAAACAGGTTGATATGGCGTGTGAGTGAGTTCTTTTCTCATCTTGTTGAAAGTTTGATTGTTTGTACTCCACCACAACCGGAAAAAATTAGAGCACAGACAACAATACACAATAATAAATTATGCTGTGACCCGCATATTAACTTGATGGTCGCTGCGCAGTATTACATATTAATGAAGGCATCTAATATAAATAATAAATTATCCAGTGTGCTGCAAAAAAGAGTTATGCGTCACTCCCAACAATCATGGCAAAAATTTATGTGTCTGGAGATTACTTACAATAGTAATCTTATATTATTGTTCCGTATCCCCCCCCCTTTCAAGATCTACTATATACTCCTTCTTTCCCTTCCTATTCTCTCTTAGACTTTGATCATACACTATCAAAAAAAAAAATAGCAAAAGGGTGAAGTATATTAATATAGATGGTAGGATATCACACGTCATCTAAACTCCTGAAACTAAACGCCCCCTCCCTTTTTTTTTCTTTTTAAAAATTGATATAGAATTGTGTTGATACTATACATAATTGCTATGCTGAGCAATGTTTTTATTAAGAAAACTTTATTATGAGTAAAATATGTTCTAAAAACTGTATATATAGACATTCTTTTCACTTCTCTGAAAGAAGTCCCTCCCCCAAGAGCAATAATAAAGAGGAGGTGGAAACCAACCATTATAAGAAACATAATAATAAATAAATAATCTTTTTAACTCATACAAACAATCTTTTATTGCATCATTGTAATGTTTCTGCAATCAGTATGACGCAATTAGCTGTAAGAATAATAGATATATATATATAACTTTAATTATCATGCTTCTTAACATATATGTTAAATTTTTCTTTATTTTATAATTTGTAATTGTAGAAGCAACCAAGTCCATGTGCACTTGTGCAAAAAGAAACCTTTATCTATGTCCAATAATTACCATAATAACAGCTGGTAGCCAATTAATATTCATCAAGTACTATTCATTATGACGATTTGTAGATGCTCAAAACAAGAAAATAAGTACAGGTTCATTAAAAGGTTCTTTGGATTTTCGATTCTTTAAACTAGTTACATTAGCTTCCATAACATTCTTAAATATACTTTTTGATTCTATGAAAACATTCATAATAATAATTTGAATTTGTAAAAGAATACTAATTACTTGGCCTTTTTGTTCTACTCGGTTCTTTTCTAGTAATAATACATAAATAGATTATCTTCCAATAAATAATAAAAATCGCTTCGATTATATTATGTTGTATCTACAAATACAGTAATATACTACAAAGGAATACGTTTTGACAACAGCACCTGCTAAGCCTCACCCCCTCGTGTTGTTTCTTTTTCTCATAGTAGATGATCATCGTATTTTTATTACTTAAATCGAAAAGAAAAGAAATCTCATGTAAATAACTATACTATTATTCGATTATCATATCGTTTTTTTATTATGTACATGTGTACATCATTGTACTGGATTTGGATAATATTGAAATATGTAAAAAAAAAAAAGGACAAAGAAATTGTATAAGAATAGGAGTATAAGATGTGTGATCTAAAATCTAGATAATGCATTGATATCCTTACGAACAACCATAAGTTTTTATCTGTGAAAAAAAAGTCAGGAAAAAACATATAATATAATAGTACTATTACATGCGTAACTCATTATAAAAATTATATAGAAAACCCAAAATAATCATTTGCTTTTAATAGAGCTATATAATATTAATTTACCATTATTATATCTCTCTAAGATGACAATAAGGAAGCTCGTGAATCATTCATTAGAGTGCAACCTTATCATCACTTGATATATCGTATGTCTGAACAAAACTGGAGTTTATGGTAAATTGAAACTCTTCAATGCATTATTAGGGGAAATATTTGTTGGTTCAGGAAAGTAACAAACATAGATATTTAATCTACATCGTTGCTTTAATTGTTTGTTTTGTCTCGTATAAGTTAAATCGTTGATATAGAAGAAAATAATACACAAAGAAGATTCTTGTCTATGTCGTCATAAATGTAAATAACGCCAATAAGCGGGTAGGAGGGAGACAAAGGGGGGAGGGAGTGTAAAAAGTAAATAAAACTATTTTATTTTATCGCTGTCTATATAAAGCCAAGTAGTATAATTTAATGATAACATTGATGGAAACCGCTACCATCATAAAAAATAGCCAGGTTTACCATCGACAAGTCTCTGTAATAAGTCCAATTCGTATATTTAATAATTCATCAGTCTTATATGGAGTTTCATACTTGACGAGTACATGTAGAATTTTAAATTGATGTCGCATACTGTAATACGTACGGTAAGTTATTCCGTCATTCTAGCTCGAATTTTAACAGTTTAAAACCTACATATTTTAAATTATTCACGAGATCGTATATCACTGTAAATTCTATTTATACGTAACAGCAACAGTATTATCTATTTGATAAAATTTTATGATTTCTATTATTTTAGAAAAGTAAATAATAAAGTACATTAAGTATTATAAAAAGTTTAGAGTTTTGTAGTAAATCATCACCTCTTCAAATAATATGTTAGCCATATTGACACCCCTTTTACAACTATCCGTTTAATCGATACAATTTTGACCCCCCTATCATAAAAAATTATCTGAGTAATCGTTACTACACACCGAACTAATACGATTTATCGACTCTTGGTACTCAGTAATAACAAGTTAGTATACAATAAATAGATTATAACAGTCGTACAAATTTATCATTATTCAGGCACCAGTGTACTCTTTAGAATACTTTGATCATTATCATAGTTCAAAAGAGTTTTATTATTTGAATGTATTACATGGAATATTTCTAATAATTCCATCTTTGAAATTATGCATTTACCTATTTCCAATGCTTTCCAGCTTACCTCGATTATCTGTTAATGTGATGTGGTCGATTAATAGAATAATATAAAATAGTAATTCTTGATAAGAGATTAATCAAGAAATATTATAAGTAACCGTTATAGGTATATATTATTTACTAACTTTTTTTTCCCGATTTCAAAGTGCTCCACTATAGGCAAATAGATAAGTGAGATAAAGATATAATATGTGTATTTTCATAAATGAAAATGTTTCTTTCTAGCTTATTTCAACAACTTATAGATTTTTTTTGTCACTGCATGTTCAAACGATACTTTGTATTAATCATTCATCTTATTCGATATATATTACTCGACTCCAGATACTGTGGTAAACTTTCTCTGTAATGACAACAATAGAAGTACGTAGCGCAAATAAATAGAAAAAAAAAAGTTGAGTGTTTTAAATAGATCAAAAGCGGTAAAATATACCAGTCGCCGCGGGGCGAAACTTATCAACTGTGTAACAAAGATTATCAGTGAGTAATACCATTTATCAGTAAAAGCTCACGAGTATTGTAAAAAAGTAGCAGCAAAGGGAATTCGATTTTTTTTTTTTTTTAGATAATACATCCATGATTCTAAAGTATATATTTTATTTCTTTCAAATAAACCTCCTTTTCTATTTTTCTCGCTACCATAGCTCTATCCAATTTATTTATTTTACTGCTTTTATTAGTAAAAAAAAAGCCGTTTCCCTTTTTTTTTTTTTTATCTTCACATTCTAATAAATTAAATATCCACAAATGGATTGATAACAGGAAATATAAATCTCCCAGTTTCACTATATCCTCTTTTACATACTACTTGTTAAGTATATGTATCGGGCTAATTTTATATATATTGTGGCAGTAGCATGTAATTAGTAATGTAGTTAGTCTGATTGGTATTAATTATAGTCTGTGTGCCCTTGTAACAGCTATTGGTCAACAACCTAGCCTACTTGATCATAAATTTTTCTCATAATCTATTTTAATTGAATTTTTTATTGTTCAACTTCTTTTTATTTTAGTCCTTTTATTTCTTGTAGTACTGATTATACAAATACGGGAACAAGCACGATGCGCACTTAATAAAATATATATACTCTTTTCATTGTAACATTTTTGTTGACTGAAGTCTACGTACCAATTTGGTAGATACACAAATTACACCCATTTAATATATTTTTATTTGATAGTTACCACAGTAATTAAACAGAGCATTTTTTTTTTTAAAAATCAAACTTATCGTGATAAAAGTTAAAAAGTTAAGCCATTCATAATAGTTGATAAATAAATCAATTTTAACCAGGAAGTAAAATAACAACTTGAAAAACAAAACAGGTTTCTTTTAATTTATTCTCTTTAAATGTCAAAACGCAGAGCTGTCAAATGCAAGTAAACGCAGATCGAAATTCCGAGGTCAGCATCCAATTGCGCGATAAGTAAATTACCTGTATACTACTCTGCCCAAAAAAAAAAATTAAACTATAAACATGTACATGTACATGTAACTTACTAAACCCGCATCGGATCTATATTCAGCAATTTTCCTTAGTACGTAAAAAAAAAAAAAAAAAGTAAACATAACCTCCCTAATATTGTATATTTCACTAACCTTTGTGATTTTTTATTTTACTAAACGTAGTAGTGCTATTGAGTACTAGTATGTTAGAAAAAACAATTCTGTTATCGTGGAAGGTGACCATTAATATTATACTAGATTATTGCTTCACTGGGTATAATCAATGTGGTATTATGTCACACAAAAATAATTTTTAATATAACAAAACTGATGAGCCCGGATGTGAAACTAAGAAAAAGTTTTATTACATATTATTTTTCTTCATATATTATTATTATTATTACTATTTTTATATTATCAGAGCACGAATCAGAGACATGGTATATTCGAAACCGAAAAGAGAATGTCTATCTTTCCCACTCCTTGAAGAAGGAAGTGTAAAGAAGATATGCAACTGGTATCTTTAGTAACAGTAGTTGGATAGAAACTCTTGCTTTAACGCGTGAATCATCGTTCCTGTGGGAAAAAAAAAGTTAGCAGATCTCCATAGCTCGGCTCCGCCTACTTTTTTTCTAAACGTTCCACAACGGCTTTTGTTATTAATGATCTGTAACAGTAGTTTGGTCTTACACTATTCTTTATATGTTCCTGTTGTTGTACCTCTCTCTTTTTTCCTCTCTTTCTCATTTTTACTATTATTATTATTTCTTCTTTCTTCCAGCTTATATAACAAGTTATACATAACTAATGCTTTTAATACTATAATAACAACAAATAAATTAAATAATAATCTAATATGAATATGAATGTCAATGGTGGTATCATTGCAATTGATCTTTTCTTTCCTGACAGCGTACAGTTTTTTGCTGCAAGACCTTCCAGTCGACAAACCAAAGGCGATTCTTTATTGACACTTTCTAAAGCTACTAATCCACGTCGACAAAAATTACGAGGCAAATTACGTATTGTGGCATCTTATCCAACCAAAGTCAATCATATTGAAATCAAATTTGTGGGTCATACAGAATTAACATGGCGGGACCCTTTAAAATCTCAACATTCCATCTTGGCAGAACGTATGAATGCTCGTAAAACTTTTCGAAAATCGAAAAGTGTTTTGCTTAAAGAAGCTACTTTACCAAGTGGTGTCACCGAACTAGGTAATGATCACCAATAATAATAATAATCATACATATAAGTTTACAGGAGAGAAAGAGAGATAACATAACATTATCAATAGGCTTTGAAATAACAATACCCGGTCATTTATACCCAACATTCAAATCTAAATTCGTGGATATACGATACACTGTCATTGCTAAAATCATTCCAAATAATAGCAAACTAAACAAAAAGCCAATCCGGGCAGAAAAAGAAGTTATCTTGGAAAAAACACTGATGCCACAAGATGTTGCTTCGGGTCAAGTAGCTGGTTATGTCTGTCCTCGTATTCCTATGCGTGGTACAGCACAAAGAGATAATTATTATTTCATTTGGGAGTTCAAGGTACCAAAATGGGTATCGCTTGATCAGGGGTTACTTGAGTTTGATGGTATCATACGACTCTTAAAACAAGATACAAGTACTCCAATAGATGATGATGATGATGATTCCATATCTTCTACATCATCGTCAGGTTCACTTCGTATCATGGGTATATCCAAAATTGAAGTGGATGTTGTACAACAAAGTTTTTATCATTATGAAAATAGGTAACATATTTTGATGAATATACCCGAAAAAATATATTATTAGTTTTGAAGCTAAATTCTTATTTTATTTCTCTCCTATATGTGTACATCTTGATTTTTTTTTCTAGTGACGAAAATCCAGCCATGGTTTTACTAACAGAATCACCCATGGCATTCAGTGATCGACTGACAAAACGACATTTAACTGTGACATATAACGAACCATCAACATATCTTCATCCGCCATTAGAAACACCTATAGCATTTTCATTTCCTATACAAACTATTCAATCATTGACAACAACACCTGAAGTAACTGCGAAAGCAATAAAGGAAAATACTTCCCATCGTGTAAAATCATTACCTTATATGAAAAATTGTAATATTCCCAACAAAGATCAACTTCCGTCTTCATGTATTGTTGATACAGCTCAATTTTATGCACCATCTACCACCATATCTAAAGATACACTATCATTCTCATTGGATTCACCATTTCTTGAAATCAGACATTATATTCGGTTGATAATTCATCCAGCTACCTCGAATAGTAACATTTCTTGTAACAGCAAGAACAGTAAATATGATAAAAAAAAGAAGAATAATACGATTGCGCCTATTTGTATTGGGTTACCATTTCATTTGACCAAAAATGTATCAGTCACCGAAACGGAAGAAGATACATTACCAAGCTATTCAAGTATCACTAAAGGTGCAGAAGAATTACCTGATTATGATACAAGTATACTGAGAGAAGAACAAGAAACGGAATCAGATAGTTGGGATCGTCGTCAACAACTACAAAGACGATCCAGCACGGCAACAACAATTCGTAATAGTTCAAGTAGTACTACTCGTCATCGCCATCAAGTTTATCCATCAGGTGAAATTGATCTTGTGGATTTGTATAATAGCAGGAATAATCAACAACAGCAACAGCAACAAACTACATCGACATCAAGTGATGAAACGGTAATAACGGTACAACAGTCAACCGATCCATTCATCTTATTATATGGTGATAATACAACTAGTACTAGTAATAATAATGATAACATTAATGATAATAGTTATAATAATAATAGTCGATTAAAATGTCATCAACAACACGTTCTAATACAAGAGCGTCGACTTGAAGATTTTAGTCTTGTTTAAATATATACACATATTGTTCCAAAATTAGTAAATATAGTAATGTATGGTTTAAAGCCTTTTTTTAAGTTGTTTTTGGCAACCGCCACTTTCTTTTTTTTATTTTATTTTTTTCTTTATTTCCTTCACTCCTTAACCCCTTTTGATATATATATATATACATACATAAATATAACCCGGATGGCATTACCATGGCGTCGTGTTAGGTTTTTAATCTATCTTGCTATTGCTACTCTTATATATCAGTGTCTAACTAGTCTACGGTCTAGAACCTCCACACTGTCACCGTTGGCGCCACAAGAAGACGAGAACGTGGCGGTTGATAGTAGTAATACTAGTGATGACAAAATGCTAAGTTTAGATCTACCATGGTACAGATCACCCCATCGACGACCAAATTCACATAATGATAAATATGCTACTATCCATCTTAGTACAAACGAACGAATGACATTACAGGAACAATATGTCAAACGTGCTCAAGAGGTAGCAGAAGCTGTATTAGGACCTGTCAAAGAGATACGTGGTAGCCAAGTAGCTGATGTCGACTCATTGCGTTCCAAGATCAATTGCTGGACAAGTGGTCATTGGATACCTGGTAAAGGATATCATGTGCCAAAACATTTTCAAGACCCACTGTATGGAAAATGTCGTAGTAAAGATCAACTCAATTATCACTGGCAAACACAAGAAGACCAGTGTCCCCCTATGCAATATGTAGATCCAAATCGATGGTGTCATGCTTTAAATGGTCGTCATGTTTTATTAGTGGGTGACCTTGTTCAATATCAACTACATGATGTGCTATTAGACGCAATGCGCGATGGACCTACTGTATGCTTTGGTGAACTCAATTGTAAAGGTAGTTAAATTGGATGTTGGTATATAATCTGTATATATATATGGAAATAAGTAGAAAACTTGGTACATCTATACTAATAATTCAGTATCACCCGAACGGAATAAATTTATAATTAGATCACACATTATGTGCTCAACCAGAAGCACGTATGCGTTATTTGCGTAACGATGTTTTATCAACCATTCGTCGAATTGATAAAGCAGGTGGACACCCATCTGTAGATATTGTACAATGGCCATTCACAACCAAAACAATGCTCAAGGCTTATTCTGTTTTGATATTGAACCGAGCACCTGTTATTGAAGATGATGAAACATTTATTCAAGAAATGGTTAAAACTATGCATACTATTCGTCAAGCTTCACCTGATATGCTAATTATTTATCGTTCAACTTCTATTGGCCATCCTTATTGTAATGATGCATCTTCACCTTTAAATAGGTCCTTAATGGATGATGAATTGGTTAAGTTACCTTATGGATGGAGTGAATTACGGCGACGTAACGCCATGGCAAGAGAAATAGTAGAAGCAGCAGGAGGAATATTTGTGGATTTGGCAGCATTAACTGATCTGAGACCTGATGGCCATGTTGGAGGTCAAGATTGTTTACGTTATTGTATACCAGGCCCACTAGATACTTCGGCTCAAATTCTGTATAATGTATTACTCGAATTGGAAGGATAACGACAATGATAATGATAATAAAAATTATATTACGTATTTTTTTTTATATAAAATGCTTTTCGGTACAAGGGGAAAAAATGGGCATTACAAAAGAAAAAGAATATGTAATATGTAATATATAAAAGTAATGATAAGACCCTCGAAGGTGAGAAGAATAGATAGGAAACAGACTACAGAGGAAGAAGAAGGTTATTATTATGAGGATGTAATGTTTATATGTGTTAAATTTGTATTAAAAAAATTAGTAAGAAAGGTATTTTTTGGTATTAATTATCAAAATAAATAATTTAAATCTTCTTGCTCTTTAGTTTTTCACCATTTTGTTGTTGCTTAACAGCAGCCTTCTTGGCATTGTAAGTCAAACGGTAAAAGTTAATGAACAATAACAAGTAAGAGCTCAAAAGGGCACAGCCGAACAATGCAGAGGTTTCAGTACCAGCACATGAACCCATGTTAGGAAGATGAGGCCAGTAAGTATAAGCAAAGTAAGTATAGGTACAGAAATAGACAGCAAACAAATCAATGATGAATTGAGTGATTTGCATAGTGGTCAAATAACGCTTCCACCAGATCTTGGCACCAGCAGCAGTGCGGAAGTAATAATAATACATCAACACGTGAACGGTTAAGTTAAGGACAATAGGAACCCAGGACTATGGAAGAAAGTAAAACGACAAGCGGGGATCAGTGATCACAGAAATTATCAATCAAAATATAAAGAACGCGTTAACATTTTGTATCACCCCATCTCCTTTTTTTGTAACTTACAACTGATGTTTTACCACCCAATTGAGAGAAGCAAAGAACCATGGTTAAACTATGGTGATAATAGTGCAAGAATTCTAAAATATAAAGAAAAAAATGGTCGCCCCCCAAAAAAAAACAATTTCAACCAAATAACCCTTCCCCTTATTAGTATCAAGATCATAAATATTTACAAAAGCCTTTTCACTTTTATCATACTATTTTCCCATAACAAAAAAGAAAAAGAAAAAAAAAAAACTTACCCAATTTCTTCTTCTTGACAACTAAAAAGACAGTATCAGCCAATTCCCAATATTTAACAAGATAGTTAAGATAATAAAGCAATTCGAGTTGTTGAGTCCAAGCATCTTGATTGCAAACAGCATACAATAAACCATGGTTATAAAGAATAGGGAACAATTGTTCGACTAATAAAACCAAAAGAGCACCGGAAACCAAAGTCAACAATAAGTTGTGAAGTTGAAACAAATATTGGAATCGCTGTGCTGGCAAATTGGTCATGAGGTACCGACCACCAAAGATGACAATAAAGTAAGTGATGCATGTAGCAACAACTGGAATAGATGAAAAGAGATGAAGTAGATCGTTAAGATGTAAGCAAGATGAACGTATGTTCTGTAATTGACAACCTATGTGTATATCATATGTATGAATAAGTTATATATTTCTATAGTTACCTTCATTGACAGTTGAAAAGGGTGTAACACCAGGTGTAAAGATAAAATCAGAGGCATTTTGACCTGTCACTTGTTGATAAGCCTTTTCAAAATAAGGATATAAACGCAACCCAAATGGCGTTTCTTGGGAAAAGTCAAGCTGCTTGACAAAATCCATTTTTCTATACGAGAAAAAAAAAAGGTAGAAAGCGGGAAAGAAAAGGGAGACGTCTAGGGGTATCCAGAGAGAGAGACCGAGAACCTTTTTTTATATAAAACGGATATGTTCACTGTCTTTTTTTAGGAAAAGCTGATTCGGTCTTTATAAATATTTTTTTCATATTTTCCATCATCCGCTCCAACCAACTACCTTTCAGAGTATCATTTAAAAAGCTCCGCCAAAAAAAAATCACAATTATACATTACATACACATCAATCTATCACACGAATATTAATGTTCATGTTCATCGTGGTGCTACTGCACCTATAATATCTTAGAAATAAAATAAATACATAACACATACACACAAAGAGCAAACTAAACTTAAACAGTAGAACCAGTTTGTAACACGTCTACATTAGACACGTTTTACCCCACACATTCTTTAATGATTGGGGAGTTTTCTATTTTCTTCAATATTCAAGTTTGAATAGCTTGAAAATGATTAATCTTGTGATTTTGAGGTGATCTGCTGTTTTATATTTACAATTAGAATTCCAAGGAAAAACAAGCGGAACAAAATATATTGAAAGTAAAGACCGTCCCTTTGCAAATTGGTATCGCCACACACATGCACGCATTTCAGATTATTCACAACGGCGTGCATGCCAAAAAGTAATAAAGGGCCCGAAAAAAAAGGTGCTGCCATCGTATCCGGCCAATCAGAACACGCTTTTCTATAAAAGGAAAGTTGTTTTCAATTTTTTTTTTGGGTGAATTTGAGGCTCAACATTAAAAAAAAGGTACCGCACACAACACACAGTCAACTTAAATATACATGAAGAAAACAAGCTTTTTTTTTAAAGGGAGGATAGTAGTAATAAAAATAATAGCAGAACAGCCAACAACAATAATAACAAAAAGCTGGTTTTGGTTTATTGCTTTGACCCTTTTTCACTATTATTATCGCATTAAAACAGGTAAAATGTTTATTTTATGAGAATAAAAGTTTCTTTTCTTCCTTCTTTTTTTTTTTTTTTATCTCATTAACTTGTTTTAATTTTTGTATTTTAACTTCTTCACTTTTGTTATTTTTAAATATTTATTTTTTGATTATGGTTGTATCAATACATGAGGACGATTATTATTTCAAACCCAAACGTCAACGAAACCCATTATCTTTTTTGCTACGTGGTAAATTGAATGGTGGTAACCATGGTAACAATAACCATAGTACCAATTCATCAACATCATCTGATACGTCTGAACCAAAAGGTAAATATACTGGGATGTATGCCTTTGCCATATATTAAAATTATTTCAGAATATTAACATAATATAAAATAGGTCTTTTTGGTTTAACATTGGACTGTGCGGCTCGATGCGGTATGACCACTGTTTGCAACGGCTATACTGTACCCGAGCCAGTGGCACGATGTTTCACTGAAATTAGTTATCGAGGTAAAAAGAAAATAAAGATAGAATCATGGGCTAGGTTAATTATGGAAATTGGCAACTTAAAGAAAAACTGAAAGATAAAGTATACTCATAATATATATAAAAATAAATATCAGGATTACGTGTAGAAGGGCTTTTCCGATTATCAGGAGCAGCGTCTGATGTTCGACAATTAAGTCATGAATTTAACATGGGAAATCCAATTGATCTTTCAACATACGATATTCATGCCATTACCGGCGTTGTTAAGAAATATTTACGAAGCCTGCCAGATCCAGTTATTCCTCATGCTTTTCATAATGCATTTTTACGTACTGCTGCAGACAACAATACCAATAACAGTTCTAGTGATGTGAAAACACTTTTAAGCCTGATCAGCACTTTGCCGATATTGCATCGGCATTTACTTTGTTCAATTTTACACCTCACATCAGCAATTCAAAATCATACCGATATCAACATGATGAATCCAGAAGCACTGGCTGTTGTTTTGGCACCTGTGTCTACAGGTCTTGAACAGTCTTTACCCAGTTATCTTACTTCTGCAGCTTATCCTTCAAGTGGGAAACTACGTGGTGGTGGTGGTGGTGGTGGTGGTGTAAGATTACCCAGCCATGAAGAAATGAATGGGTTGGTTCAAACAAATGCAAAATGGACTTATTTATGGACATTAATGATCGAGAATCGAGAAGCATTGTTACAGCATCATGAGCAACTTGAACGAGAAACGACACCATCACCTGTATACCCACCTTATGATATCTTCATGAGTCAATTTGAATCAGAACCACGAACATCGAGTAGTAGTGATGATGACGACGAAGAAGAAGAATATGGTGAGAGTGAGGAAAATAGACAGAGCAATCAACAAAGAAGACGCCAACAACAATCGCATCAGCAAGATCAATGGTGGCGTGGATTGTTTGGTACTACATCGAGTAAGCAATCCGATCAAACTGGCTGGTCATCCGCTTCTGCTGGACCACGTAGAGTACTTCGTCGATTGGCATCCGTTTCATCCATGCGTCCTCCATCTTTGCATCATTGGCGTTAGTAGTTAAATGTAATTACGGTTTTCATTTTTTTTTTTGGTTCCATATATACGCGTTCTTTCTTTTTTTTCCCCTCTGCCTTGGTTCTATATTCATTTCGTACTAATAGTACCGAGAAAGTTTTTTTTCTTTACATATGCTCTTTTGTTTTTTTTATTCAACTCTTTATTATTTTGTTAACTCATTTCCCCCTTTTTTTTTCACTCTATTATATTCATTCTTTTTATTCTTCTTGTACGTATTATGCTTTTTTTTCTCCTATTTTTTTGTTATGTACTATATGCCTTTTTTTCTCTTTGTTTCTTGTACGCTTATAACATAAGTATTCTCATCAAGCCAGTGACAATCAGCAACTATCGTAAATATATTGAATGTCTTATTTTTATTATATTATGTATAAACAAAAACAAAACTCTATGTCTCATACATCTGTATTTATTGTTGTTTCTTGGGAATGCTTATTTAATACATCTATACATACATAAGATATATGTAGCTTTTTTCTTCATTACATTCTAGATTAAATGAAAAAACTATGATACAAAAGTTAAATCACTCGTGATCAAGTTAAATCATTGATAGTATCAATTAATGTTTGTGGCAATATGTGTGATCCGAGGCATTCTATTATTGTGCTATGCCCTTTCCTTTTTTTGATAAAAAATGTTGCCATTCCCATGGATGGTTTTTTTTTGTATAAATATATATATTAATAGATAATTATTATCAAAAATAATAAAAAAATACAGAACAAGTAATAGAGTGCTTTGTTGTTGTTTTTCTTTTCATCTTTAATATTAATAAAAATAATAATAAGCTTCCCATTATGGTTTTGGATGATAATAGAAATTGTTATTCAGTGATGATATGAAAATAATTTACATGTGATGATGCTGCAGGATGGACCATCCCATGATTAATGAATTCTGGTACGTAGTTTACATTTAACAATGTACGTTTTCACCACCGTGTCAGATAGAAAATTACAATAAAACTGTTCAGCTTTTACGTGGCATTTTTAATCGAACCTTTATAATATATTTGTTATATAGTAATAAATATTTTTTTTTAGAAATTTGGAAATATTATTGTTTAGCCCATAAAAGTAGCATTTTTTTAAGGCTTATGTGGGAAACAATTGTAAAGTTATGTGTGTATTATTGTGTGTATTTTTCTTGTAAGTGTGGTGGTATCGATAAAAAAAATACGTAACTAAAGAAATACTAATCAAGATGAAAAAAAAAGAGCGAAGAATGGTTTTACCGTTTGGTGTTTATTGCCATGAAGGAATATATTCATTGTTGTATAATCCCCAAGCTGTAGAACGATATTTAAATGGTCACAGTACTATAAAACTCACAGTTCTGGTTTGTGAAACACTGCTTAACTTTTGTTACTGGGCAATAGATGTTACTATTATCGATGAACAAAGCAAAAAAAAAAAAGATCCCATTATGTCCTTATTTTATTGGGAAATAAAGATTCTTTGATTACTTTTTAAACCTGGTAAAAGAGAATAGTTTTTATGCGTATTATACAATGAACGGTCATGAGTGAAGGGGGTGAGGATGAAAAGTAAAAAAATAAAGGAGATTGGCAACCTGCCGAATTTAGACAATCCATGCGCTTCTATAAAGTGTAGCTTGTTTCCGATCACATGTTCACATGTCTGGATGCTCGGCCCTTATATAAAAAGCCCGCAAACATTTATTTAATCCAAATCACGAGTTTTTTCGGGACATACAATTTATTCTAAGGTAAGAAATATAATATAGGTACATACAAGACTCCCTTCCCTAACCCTCACTTAGAATATATATAAAGAGAGGGAATTCAATGAAGCTAATGCTGGTACAATCTTTTTATTTTTATACTTTAAAAATTTCTCATATACTATACTCTCTTTAAACAAGTCTCACCATTTCGAGCAAGTAAAACTCTATTACACTGTTCGACGTTTTAAAGAAGAAAACCAATTCCATAAAATATCGCACGATGGGACAAGACTTGGCCGAAGAAAAGCCTATCGTAAGTTCGCGTTGTTTTCTTTTATTTACTTATTATAAGAAATAGTTTCTCTTTTTCTTTTTATTCAATGGGAATTTCAAATTTAGAATAACAGTGATAGTGCGAAAGAGCCAACTGGGAAAGCAGCAACTGCTATTGTCGAAATTCAATCTAATAAATCTTCACAAGAACCAACAGCAACAACACAACAGTCACCACGGCCAAGTTACTTAACAACACCTTCTGACAATAATAATACAAGGGCAACGACTCATCCACAAACTCAAATATGGTAAAGTATTATTCTTGAAATGTCAGTTGAGATTTATTTGGGAGAGAGAGAAGGAGAAGCGGACTGTATATATATATATATATACTTGAAAGAGAGTAAAGAGCGAATAACGGAAGGACAGAATGAGAATGGGTTACTGATTACGTTACAATTGTATAGGCAAAATTCGACAATAGCTTCACAACCATCACCTAAACCATATCAGTTCAATAATAGCAATAAACAAACAATGCAAGAACAGGAACAAAATCGAGCAGTACCACAAGAACCAGCTGTAGGAGCTGGTACTACTGGAACGATGAAAGACAAAGGGCAAAACAAAAAGCAACAGCGAGTAAACAAGGAAGATTCATCGCGAGACGAATGCAGTAATAATAACAATAATGGAACAACAACAACATCACCAACGACTACATTTGCGACAGAAAAACCGTCCGTAGGATCTGAAGAATGGCATCGGTTACGTCGCGAGAATCATAAACAAGTAGAACGCCGGCGTCGAGAAACAATTAATGAAGGTATCAATGAGATTGCGAAAATGATACCAGGTAATGAAAAGAACAAGGGACAAATTTTACATCGGGCTGCTGTGCATATCCGGACACTTAAGGAACAACAAGCGGAAGCACTTGAGAAATGGACATTAGAAAAATTATTAACAGATCAAGCAATGAATGAATTGAGTCAACAAGTGGATGCATTGAAGGCTGAAGTAGACCAAACACGTAAAGAAAATGAAGAATTAAAGCGACGCTTAGTAGCAGTGAAAGAGGAATCATCAACAAGCGAAAGGGCTACTAAACGATTGAAGTCTCAAGAATAATCACATCATCTTTCTTTTTTCCTCAATTGTTTCTATCTTTTTAAAATATATATAATTTTTCTTCATAGTATATATATTATGCATACCCTCTCTTTCTTCTCTTTCCCTAACTTCATTTTTCATATACTTAATAAGAAAACAAGGCTATTGTATTTTATTTGTTTTCAAAAATAATATATATATATATATATATATATATAATGATAGGATTTTTTATTTTTTATTTTTTTTGCCTTTTACCGATTTACACGAGCATATTGAGGTTTTTCTAAAGTAAATTTAGGCATTGGATTGGCAACTTCAGTTGGTACAACCATTCGTCCCAACGTGCTTTTTAATTCCTTGACTTCGATGCCCTGTTCTGATAATTCTTGTTGTCCTTTTTCTTCTTGTGATTTTTTTCTATTTTTGTTGAATAATAATGATTTTCCAAATAATGATGAAGAGGAAACTGAGCGTCGTGAAGGAGATTCTTTACCGTCATCAGCAGAAATGGATACACGTATGGATGTAGTAGTTGTTGTTTCAGAAGATGAAGTGATCATCGTAGTACTGGTAGGGGAATCAGGTCGGTGTTGAGCAATGGATGCTCTTCCAGACGATAATGAACTATAATTACCAGAGGATTTGGATACTGCTGCAGCCTTAGCAATGATATCGGCAATAATATCTTGATCTGACATGCCATTGACAACTGTTGTATTTTCTTTAATAATGCTAGCATCATTGACACTACTATCCAAACCATTTTGTCGTTGTTTCTCTCCGTGTTGCTGCTGTTGTTGGGGTATGCTGGTATTTTGATCATCATCATCATCGTCATGATCATCATCGTCATTGTTTGTAAATGTTTTTATTGAAATAGAGGATTTGGGCGACACATCTTCAGTTGACAACGGAGAAGAAATCTTGGGTGAATTTACGGGCGATTGCTTTTTTAGAGATAATTGTTGATTTGGAGTACTAGAAGAATCTTGCCGAGTTGGTGGTGGAGGTGGCGAAGGTGATCGAGATGATTGTTCTTCTTGTCGTTGCTGTTGTTGTTGTTGAGCTTCTTCAGTAGTTCGTGGTGGGTGACATTTGGTTTTCGGTGGCGGATACTGAATGGAAGCTTTACCAGATGTTAATGAAGATACAGATGAACCTCGTACCATGGTAGCAGGTCGAAATTGTTCCAAATCCTATATATAGTATACAATTCAATAAAAATGATCTTTGGATCTATCTTCACTTTGACAGTCTTCATTTTTTTTTTTTTACCTTTGCACCAGATAAATCAATCACAAATTCATCTTCTTCATTTTCTCTTTCAATAGCACTTGGTAATTCTTCTGAATTAACCACAAATCCAGCACGTTTCAATAACTTGGGCATCAACACACGATAACTTAGATGACCTTTAACTAAATCCGTACAATCGACATTTTGCACTCGATTGCCATCAATATGTTTTAAAGGTCTCAAACCTGCCACATTACCCAATCCTGCTGTGGAAGCACGAAACAAAAATCCAAGTAACCAATCATTGGAAGCATAACCATTAATGAATCGACCTGCGACTACTGTTGTACATTCTTTCCATTGTTGTTTAGATGCACTGACAGGTGTACCAAAAAGTGCTACATTTTCAACCAAACCATAGGCATTCACTCTTGATAATTCCAATAAGCAATAGAAAATAACACGAGCACCCAAAGAATAGCCTATAAGAGTCACAGGACGTGCACCCAAGTTACGATTCATTAACGAATCGGCAAGAATCAGTCCAGCAAGTCTTGCACGATCTAATCCATTGTTCCACGGATTATCGACAAGGTAGCCTAATTTGGTAAGCGCCAATGGCCATGCAAGACCAGCCAAGAGAGCTCCCATAATTGTATGGGCTAGTGCTTGTTGAATTGAGAAAGTAACAGCTTCTGTTGCAAAAATCTTTAATCCACTCCCGAGTGCTTCAAGCATTTCTGGTTCCCAATACAGTGTATAGTGATCTCCCATGATTGAATCGAGTGTACTAAATGGTAATGCTGCCGTATCTTTGGTTGCCCCTTTTGGTAACCATCTATATAGAAATAAACATATAAATAAAAATAATAAATTTTTCTTGTGTTTTTGTAACAGTAGTTTCTATTTAACCTTATTTTTTTTTTAAGAAAAAAAAAACAATAAACTTACCCTGATATACTAACGATGCAGCTGACATTCTCATCAACAGTAACTGGTGAAAATTCAAATGTATTGATCATTTTCATTCTTTTTCTCATTCTTTTAGCTATTTATAATAATAATTAGTTAATTAAATACAAAATAAATAAACTAATTATTATTATTTTCATTGTTATATTAACCAGTAAAAAAAATGAATAAAGTTTTACCTCCCATATCTTGATGTTAACGTGTAAAATATTCCGTAACAATATCATATTAAATAAATAAAATTGGATCTTATCAGCGCCACATGGTTCAAAACCCATAAAGATAATAATAATAAAATAATAATATCAAATTTAAGACTTATTTTTATTCTCATACTTACTTCCACCAATAGCTGTAGCACCACCTGTAATTAAAGCAATACTTGCCGTCCCACCCAAAAATGTTGATGTTCCGGTAACACCCACTGTCGTCAAAATGGTACCAATACCACCAGCAATTACTGGCGCCATCAATCCTGCACTTAAGCCAAGAATCAATCCACCACCAATTGTCGCTAAACCAATCATGATATAACGTCGTTTACGTCTCTGTTTATTACGACTTTTTCTTTCCACGTCATTTCGAATAGATACTTCAATATCTGTCGTGGTTGTTTGTGTTGTAGCAATGCTTGTGGTTGTCTCTGTTTCCCAGGCAGCACCTGCATCCTGCATTAAATGTTCCGTAATGCGTTTTTCAAAGCCGATGACTTGGAACCAATCCAACTCTAAATAGGAGGCCATACGAGCAATAAAAACGCGAGAACGCGCATCATAGTTTTCGGCACTCAAACATAGTAGGAATAAATCACACATAACTGTCCATCGTAAATCAATAACAAATTGACCGTTGACACCATTTTGTGCTGTATCACCTTCTTTCTGTCGTTGTTCTTCGTCATTGATATTTGAATGTTGTCGATTCTGTTCGCAATTAGATATATCATTGTTAGCTATACTATCATCATTGCTTGTTGAGTATGAAGATGAATCAATGGCTGGGCCATTAGAGATTTGGGTATCAGATAGTGCTGTTGTAAATGTGGAAGATTGTTTAGGGGATATAGTTAGTTCAGATAGTGGCGACAGTGATGAAGATGAATCCAAGAGTTTAATGTCGTTATTGTTATCTTCATCTTCTTCCTCTCTATCAAGAGTTACATCTATGCTTCGGTCACCAATTGACGTTGTAGATTGTTGTTGTAAACTGCTGGTACTGGTATTATCTATATCAATAGATGATTTTTCTAAGATTGTCGTATCTAATTTATTGTTGTCGTCGCTTTTGCTAGAAACCGACTTTCTTGATTCTATTACAGATTCTTCGCTTTCTTTGTTTGATTGTTCTTGTACCCGTTCTTTATTTATTTCATTATTTGATAATGAAGATGATGCTGTAGTATCTATAGATTGACGCCGCTGTTGATCATCTGATTCTTTTTGTGTCTCCCCCTCCTTTTGTATCTCGTCATCTTTTGTCACTTTCTTTTCTGGTTGTTGTACTTCTTGATATCCTCCCATATTAACTGTTGTTGTTTCACCTTGAGCAGTAAATTGATGAACAAGATCAGTAGGTCGAATATCATGTCGAGCAAGTGACTCAATCATTTTTTGTTCTTTTATCGTTGTCATTGTTGTTAATTATTAAACGGTTTAAATTATTAGTATCCATTTACTCCTTGTATTTTTTACTATACACCCATCCCTTTCTAATAAAAAAAGTCTTCACCCCCCTTGCTCTATTCTTTTTATTTGGTATACCTTCTGGTGAAATATCCATATGCATATACATCGTTCTCATGAGTTTTCGATGCCAATTATCAGCACTCATTCGAGCATATGTAAATTCTTTGCCCTGAAAGTCATGAACAACTTCGAGGCTTGTCACTGCGCACAGACCAACATATGCGATTTTTTGTGTATCCGTAAATACATCTTTTGTTTCTTGTATCTGTGGTTCATTCTTTTTATCTTCATTAACATTCTCTTCCTCGTCATCCAGAGAAGAACTTTTTGTTTGATCAAAATCGGAATCGGAATGATGATGGTTATTAACGTTTTTAGAATCTTGTGTATTTAATTCAAAAATATGAGAAGGTCCCACGGGTGTTTGGTGTACAGAATCAGGGATTTCAGGTAATGTAGCAGCCCAAGCACGAATAGCATTATTGGAATTAGATAATGGAATGGCAGATTTTGATGATACTGAAGGAGATGTAACTTCATTTTGTTTTTCTTCATGTTCCATTAATTTATTTTGTCTTGCCAACGAAGCTTCTGTCAGACCTGTTGGTTGTTTTGATGATAGTGGCTGAATATCGGATAAAGTTGAGGATGCTAATGTTATCGGAGGTGATGGAGGTTGTTCGTTTTGTGCAACGTTGTGCTGGTCACAGATGTTGTTATCTCGGTCTTCGCATTTATTTTTGTTATCATCGTCGTCCTCGTCACCGAGAATAGATGTTGTTCGAGTCGTTGACATGGTAATATTATCTTCTTTTTGTTGCGGTGTACTAATATCGTCGGTAACGACATCCTTTTCATCGTCGCTTTGTTTACTGTCACTCTTTTCGTGCGGAATATTGCCAGTACTGTCACTGTTACGGGAAATTTTATATTTAGTGGTTAATGGTTCCGTTGTCGACATTGCAACTATTTCTGAGACCGAATCATCTTTTTTAGAAATGACTTCAACATCATGCTCGGTTATTGATGACGATTGTTTAGCAATGAGCATTTTATGAAAGGTTTATATGTAAAGAGGGTATAATGCAATGGAGAAGAAAAGCCGAAAATGATGAGTTTTTTTTTTTTTTTTTTTTGGTAACCCTTCTTTTTTTTTTAAAAAAAAACACCCCAGAAGAAAGAAGTAAAAGTGAAAAAAAACCAGAAATAAAGATAGGGTTTGAGATATAAAAAGGTATATTGGTATATAAATAAATCAGTTTATAGTAAAACTACAAACACAAAGAAGAGGTTGTTAATTATATTTTTGTAAAGTACTCCGACCGTTCCTATTTAAAAAAAAAAAAGAAGAACCAAACTTTTTGATAGGGAATAGTTTTAAAAATTCGGGTAATTATGGTTTTAGTTGGTTTAAAGAGAAGAACAAGTAGATCTTTTATTTTAAAAGTCAGTGGGCAATTTCTAATGTTTGATGCCATTTGTTGTGTCTGGAACAGCTACACGTTTTTTGTAGATCCTGGTTGATTTATTTTCATGCAAATTTTTGGTAATGTGAGTGGGTTTTCAAGTACGACATAAAAAAGTAATAACTTTCCACAAATTTGGGTTTTATAGTAAACAATTCTTATATGAATTTCATGCAGTAAAAAAGTAGAAATTGTACTACTAACCTTTGAAATCTTAAAATCTTATAGTCTCGGCACCCCAATTTTGTCGTTGGATGAAAATTAAAAAAAATGACTAGTGTCAAAGCGCTATTTAAACATCCTTCATCCATTAAACAAAGTCGGTTCATTGTTCTAAACAATAAAAAAAGAGTTGCATATATCATACATATGGATCATGTGCTTATAAAATTATACATAATATATACAAAAGAAAAAAGATTTATTATAAAGATTTATTACTAAACAAAAATTATCACTGTATATTATATTATATTATATTATATTATATTATGTATGTATTTATTAACACAGTTTTTAATCACTACTACTTAATGGCGATGTACTCATCATAGGTGGACTAAATTATAAAAGTAAAAATTAAACAATTTTCTCATTAATTTCTAGAAGACTCTTTCTATCTCTCTACATGCATATTTCTCCTTATTATATCTCACAAATTATACAAACAAATAAATGAAAAACATAAACATTTTTTTTTTTTTTTTACCTTTGCCGTCGACCACTCTTTGCCCTATTAATTGCTGCTAATTTCGCTGGAGGATGTTCTGTTGGTGTCAATAATTCAAAACTACAAAGTAATTCTTCATTGATACTCATAATGGCACCAAAATTGTCAAATTCTCCACAATAATTTGGTGCTGAAAACACGGTAACCAATGTCCTTTCATTAAAAAATTCATATCCATCTTCAACAACCTAAAAAAAATACACATACACATACACACACACATAAAATTTAATGATTAAATAAATAAAAGATAAATAATCAAAGTAAAAAAAAAGTGCGTGTTTTACATACCATGTGAGCACGACATACAAGGTCGAGATCAAATTTTGCAAGAAATTCATTTACAATTCGTTTTCCAAAACAATATGATACTCCTCGATCACTATCCTCCCAATCATCCGTGGTATCTGAAGGATCCGCCCAGAGTAAATCATTCAAAAGTCCATATTCAGGTACATCTGTAGGTCGTATAATATTTCGTACATCGTCTAATGAGTTCAATGATGGACTAAGGCCGCCATGAACACAAAATATTTTCCCTGCAACAAGAGCTGCAATAGGTAATGTATTAAAACAATCGACAAAAACACGCCATATTTTTAAGCTAGTACGTCGTTTACATTCGTCATAAAATCCATATACTAAAAAAAAAAAATCATTGACATGATAAGCTTAATAATGATTTATATACAGACGTTTTGCCTTTAGCAAATAAAATTACCTCTAGTAACATTGGCACATTCATGATTCCCTCGAAGAATAAAAAAATTCTCGGGATACTTAATCTTATAACAAAATAATAATAGAATTGTTTCCAATGATTGCTTCCCTCGGTCAACATAATCGCCCATAAACAAATAATTAGAATCTGGTGGAAATCCACCCTAAAAAAAAAACGATTATTGTTATTATTATTGATTATATATTTATGCAATCAAATAAAAATATAATATGTAAGGTTTGTCGATCCCTTTCCTACATACTCCTTTTCCCCCTTCTCCTCCATTTTTATTTTCTTTATCTAATATATATATATATAATTACCATTTCAAATAACCGTAAAAGGTCATGATATTGTCCATGAATATCACCTAGTATTTTTACAGGTGGATTTAATTCAATCATTGACTAATTATTATTATTATTATAGTTAATAAAACAATCAAAATGATTTTTTTTTCCCAACGAATAATCATTATTCTTTTTTCTCCCTCTCCTCTTTTCATACCGGTTGAGTAAGAAACACTTCTTGTGCAGCTCTACATATTGCAATGATTTCAGAATTCCTAAAACAAACAGACTTGTGTATTTTTCCACCCAGGCCTACATCAAGTAACCGTTTTATGCATTCATCAATATCAAGATTACTTCCAATCGATCGCATGGAGGTTGCTGTCAATTGATTTTGATCTGATACTGTCAAATGAGTTAATTCGTTTGATAAAACATTTTCATTTAGTTGTTCTGTTTCGACATATTGATCTTGATCGCCTTGTTGCTGTTGTTGATCTTGTTCAGATTCATCTTGTGTTAAACGATCGGTTGTATTTCCTTGAACTGAATTAGCTGGTAAAGGTGGTTGTTGTAAACTATTATTTGAAGTGACAAGTATAGAATTCAAGGAAGTTGTCTATTATTTATTTTATTTAAAAATTTGATATATAACATAAAAGATAAGAAAGAGAGTTTTGATAAAAAATAAAAGATCAGCATTTAATACACACACAAGATTTTTTTTTTATGCAGAGATAAAAAAATAAACTTACAGTTGTATTGGAATATTCATTATCCGGAATTTCTGTTCTAATAATACTAGGTCTTTCCTTTCGTTTTTTGGAATTGATATTACCCATTATATGTTATTATGAAGGTTTTTTTTGGGGGGGAATATTTAATAACAATATAATTATATATAAAAGGAAAAAGAAGTAGATTAAAAAAAAAGAAAAAAAAAAAAAAAAAAAAAAAAAAAACAGGAAAAAAGGGAAGACAGAAGAGGAAGCAACTACGGGGGTTTATACTCTTTTTTTTTTTTTTGCACAGATCAATTCTTATGTGGTATATATAAATATATCCAATATTTATATATGAAGATCACTACCCCCCCCCACAAATTCACTCTCTTTTTACATCGGTTTTTTTTGGGTATATATCAATTTCTTCCTTTTACACCCCCCCAAAAAAAATGACATTTAATAGATTCAATTGTTGCATTAATTCTGATAATAATAATAGTTTTTTTATGTATATATATATACATATATATATTATTTCCATTCATTAATTTTTTCTTCCTTCCTTCCAATTAATTTATTCTTGTTCTCTTTTTCTATGGAATGATGGGTGTGAAATTAACAATGTCATTATCATATAATGTTGCTAATGTATTACTAGTAGTGAATCGTGTTGATAAAGAAATATGCACAGGTTTTCGATTACTATCCAGTGATGTTGATAAGTTTGGTAAATTAACCAGTGTATTATGTATGTTGCCACTATATACAAAAAATTCATATATTGTTAAGTAACTTTTTTTTTTCTTAGGTAAATAATCCATACATATATAAATTATACTTACATTTTTGTTAAAGCTGATTTATTTTTTAATGTCAACGGAGAATCAACATCTACTGCATACAAAGCAATAGTAGGCGAGTTATCAAAAATCACAGCTAACCTTCGACCTGTATCAGGACATAAAACAAGTTCTTTGATTGAATCACCCACATATGCATCATCACCAGTTACATTATCAGGAGCTGGTACTGCTGAATAAACTTTCTCATGACATATTTCTAAATAGAGAGACCACTTGAATTAAATCTTTTGACTTTTACCCTTATTTATCTATCACTTTATATTTGATAATAATAGTTTACCTGCAGCATTAGATGAACTTGCCCAATAAATCATATGAACATCACTTTTACCATGCATAGAAATTAATAAACTTCGACTATTAGGAGCCCAACATGCAGACTAAAAAATAATAAAAACATAATTATATATATTCAAAGACTCATTAAATCTGAGGGGTGGGGGAAAAGCTTTATATAAAAATCACAGTTATTTCTTATTTCTTACCTGAACCCATAAACCTGGTGGATTATTCAATTCTTTGTATGTCCAATCTAATGTATCCCACATACGTGAAGTTCCCGATCTAATAAGAAAGAAAAGATGATTTGTTGAATATATGAATAAGTTTTCTTTTCATCTTCCTTATCAACCATAACTTCACTGAATTATTTACTTTGTAGCGACGTAAATCCATCTACCACTTGGACTCCATCGTAATAATAAGTTTCCTTTTCCAATACGTTTCAATGGCATAGTACTCAATGACAATGTATCATATACCATAATTGTACTGATGGTTCCTGATGTGACAGCAAGAAGATGACTTCCAGGTGTTGGATCCCATCCAATAGAGCTAATATTTTCGTGTCCTGGAGAACAAAGATAATTCATAGATGTGGAATCAACATTATCGGCTCCTGATGATTCATGACCAATATTCCAAACACAAACACCCTTTCTATAAAAAAATTATATTGGATTATTAGATGGTTATAATAATAATAAACATAATCATTTGTTAGCTGTAGCCATTAATAATAAGTCACGTATATATACTTACTGGCATCCAACAGCTAGTGTACCTCGCGCACGTTTCTTCCATTCGATACATGTAATGTTTCGCATGAATTGATGTGTTAGTACTTTACGAGACCACCCATCCGCTTTTTCTTTTTTTTCGTATACGTAAACAATATCATTCTCATCGGCAAATGCAATCATATTACGGTGTGGATGGTATGCCATGGATCGGATCGGGTCTTTTTTCAATGAAAATTCGTTTTCTTCGAGGTCTTTGTTGGACCATATATATTTTTCACATAATTCACCTGTCACTCGTGGAATTCCATACAATGGTCTAGTTATAAATCGTTTTTTGAGTATATTTTAATTGGGTTATATGCTTGTTTCAGATAATTATATTATAGAATACATACGTGTTGATTGTCTTGTTTTCAAAGCATTCTTTACTATCATTATTAATATTATTATAAACATTAATTTGTATTATTCTTTCTATATATATTACTCTGTCAATATATATATATATATTTATATAAAACTACATACGCTTGTTGAAGTTTAGAGCAAATCCAAGCAGGAATGTCGTCTTCTTTATTAAGTTCTTGACTAGTACTAGGTTGTTCTGTTGTATATTTTGGTGCAGGTTCACGATCCAATTTTATTGAAGACATAATAGTGTTCTACAATTTTTTAATTAATAAGAAAAAATAAAATAAAACAAAAATATATTAATATAGATAAAATAAAATAAATATTTGTTCATTTTGTTGCTAGTCTTTTACATTTTGCAGGAATTGATTCATGACTGGATCGTGTTCATCCGTCACAGTAACTAAATATTATATTAAAAGTAAAATTTATATTAATAAAATAAGAGAAGTGGAAATAGAAAGAATAAAAAAAAAAGTAACAGTTTCTTCTTTTTGTTTCTATTTGAATTACCTAGTTGACCGTGTACTTCTGCAAGAGTAAATGGCATGTTATATAAAGAGGAACCAAATCAAAAGAAAAAGTTGATCGTTCCTTTTTTTTTTTGGGTTCAAGCCAAAAGAAAAATCGATTAACGCGTAACAGGAGTTTCATTTGTGTGCGAATCCGAAAATTTTCTAAGAGGGAAAGAAAAATATATCTAATACAAGTACTATGGTCTGTATATCTATAGCCAGTGAAACCCCCCCCCCCATGAAAATCCTGGGTAGCACACCTTTTGGTAAATACCATTAGATTCTTATTGTTAAGATAATATTACCATTAATTGATGTCACCACTAAACAAGCATGATAATTAAAACAGAACAACCATGGATGTTCAAACCAGTTGTAGAAATA
Source organism: Circinella minor (assembly GCA_016758965.1). Classification (NCBI taxonomy): domain Eukaryota; kingdom Fungi; phylum Mucoromycota; class Mucoromycetes; order Mucorales; family Lichtheimiaceae; genus Circinella; species Circinella minor. The sequence goes on along the minus strand of JAEPRB010000109.1, from coordinate 23,393 downwards.
TTTCAAGCAACATGTAGATGTAGTTATAACATATTTTCCATAACTGTTGCTTAGTAACGCGAACAGTGTCAAAATGCTTTTTGGTTGGTTGTTATGATGATAAATACTATATCAAAGCATCAAAATATAAGATATATTTTATGCCCGCCATGTGGATTACGTATTAATATAATAAAATAGTACTAAAAAAGAATATGTTGATGTACTAAGCTTTTATAAAAAGAAAAGCCGCTATTCCATTTCTTTGGTATTGAAGCTTCCAAAAAGAAAAAAAAAAGGTTACCAGTAATCAACCATTTCATCATCGATGGGACACAAAATCAATGTGCATATAAATTGGCGAATTTCCTTCTCAGATACCTATCACTGTGGCTTTACCTGTCATAAATGCCAAAGGCAGCCAAAAAAAAAAAAAAAAAAAAAAAAAAAAAAAAGCGAATATGCGGTATTACCACGTGTCACATCTTTTTTTTTTAAAAAAAAAATGATATCAAGATGGTATCACAGGTACACAACCTTGTTTCGCGTTTTGTTGGCACATTTATATAGGAAATAGGGTAAATGGGAAAGACCTTTGGAAAAAAGGAAGTGAACTGGTATAGCTGTATGTTGTTCACACTATATTATTACCACGTTAAAGCCACTGTAACATTTAACTTAATCTATCATTACTTTTGTTTTGTATGTTATGGAGATTTATAATATTGTATAAACATGAAACTGGAACAAAAAGTATATAACTAAAAGCGTGGGCATCAAACGTGGCGCATGCTTTTATTATTATAAAAAGTAGAATACACGAGATCAACAACATACATATTTTTTTTTCTCATCACATTTTTTTATACGTAAATAACAAATTATTTAAAAAACATTAAAAATTGGAACAATTTATACTTGTAATGTTCATAAATAAAATATTTATTATTAAAGGGAAGAAACAAAAATTTTACATTGGTGGGATGCAAGGATAGATGATATATGATATTTTAATATATACAATGTATACTCGGGGAAAGGTAAGAAAATCAAACCGAGAGATGTAAAGTGGTGTTACATGTCAAAATAAAAGAGCATCTTATATTAATAATGAGTGTAAAGAAAGGAAAATTTGGGAGAGTCTAAATAAAAAAAAAAATCCTTTTTTTTTTTAACTCTGACAATGAGAAAAATGATGAGAGGATTGCTGATAAAAAAAATGGTAGACAACATAAGAGATGAATGTATGCATAAAGTGAAGGAAAAAATGGTATCGATTACTACATGTGAATGAATTTTTCTTGTATACAAAATTTACATTAAAAAAGGACGAATATACATAAAACATCATGTAGGGATTAACTAATAACAATCACATTATTGTTTCTATGTATGTTATGAGTCTAGACCATTTAAAGTGTTGATTTTTACTTTCAAAGAAAGAAGGATAGAAGGGTATATTAATATGATTATGGATCACTTGTCGCTGTTGTTGCTGGTGATGTGGTATCACTGTTATTGTTATTACTATTGTAACAGGTTGCTGTAGTAACAGTAGCACTAGTTGTTGTTGTCACTGTCGTTGTTGTAGCAGTATTATTATACATCATTGATTCCAAAAAGTTAGCAAGTGCTGTATAATCTTTACAATGACGAGGAAGCATTTGATGCTCAATACGATCAAGTTCCATGGCAATCCAAGCATCGATCCCAGCAGGTGCACCTCGTACATAATCCCAACATACTAACTCCTCATTAGACGATGCTTCTACTGAAACGGGCATTCTCAATGTAACAACAAAAGCGTAGGTGAAAGTGAGGGAGAATAACGAAAAAAAAAAATCAACGGACGATATTCGTAGTTATTGTATGTAGAATGAAAGAGAAAGAAAAGGATGCAAAGTTTTGTATCAAAACCATTAACATTTATACTATTATTAATAACCACACTTGTTTGTTGTTACCCAAGGAAAAAGAAAAAAAAAAAAAAAAGAGAAAGAAAGCCATCACATCAGCCTCGTTGTGTACTACCATCCAACTCGGGCTGTGTTAAATGTTTTTCATTATACCATTAACATGGATATGTATATTATTTTTTCGTTGGGTTATTTGCGGGTTTGAAAGAATTTATGATCAAAAAACCGAGAGTTTTATTTTTCTTACGGGGTGAGGAAGGAATAAGGAAAAAAAGAGAACATAAAACTGTCTTTTTTTTTTTTTTGGCTCTTTTTCTTTATCAAGATGACTAGTACTTATTCGATAAGTACGCACGCACGTACAACATCTGCATACATAATGTAATTTATTGATATCTACTATAAAAGCCCTGAAGTCGCTCAATAACAAGTTTGTAAAAACCAGAAATATATTCATAATCTTAAAATTAAGTTTTACAGGCTTTTTTTTTTTTCGTGTACCAGTCCCTTTTTTTTTATGTGTATGTTTTGTATGTGCGTTCAACTTTAGCCCCTTAAATAACATAATTATATTTCTTCAAGGGACATGTACAATTTTTTTTTCTAATCAGCACTCATATTAGGACGAATTATATCATATGTGATACAATTCTGACATCAATTATTTATAATATGATGTCTTTTTTTTTGGTAAATATAGGCGTGAAGTTGCTATTATTATTACTTTTTACAAGAAAAAAACTAGCAATGAAAAAAAGAATGAATTATTTTTTGTTGTTGGAATATAAATAACGCTAAAGTATATAGAGTGACCTATGTGGTGTAGTAAAGAGGAAGAGAGAGAGAATGGCGGGATATGATTAAAATTAACATAGTAGTATATAATAATGGTAATAATAGTAATAGCAAGGTAGGTACATATTTAAAGGTAGAAAATAAACCTATATAATGATAATGAGAATGTAACAATAAAGAAATTCGAGACGCGTGAGTAGTGATATACTATGTAAAAACGAATTTGTGAACATAGAAAATATACGTAAAACAATAATAACAATAACTTCAATAAAAAAAAGTATATAGAAGAGCGCGAAAAAAAGAAGCAAATGAGAATTAATTAGACTCGAACGACAATAACTTTGTTGACATGATATGAAATACTACTGACGCCAGCAGTCATAGATTGACGAGATCGTCGAGAACGTAATCGGTCAAGACAGAGAGAATGTGATGGTACGGGTGCGGGGGGTTCTTTGTTAGTGTTAATGTGATTGTTACCCTTGTCCTTGGTTCTTAGAGTAGTTGTCGTACTTTTAGTAATAGAATATTTTATAGGAGTAGTTTGAATAGTCCTGCTATTATTGGGTTTTAAATTGGTGTTACTATTAGCTGTATTAAGTTGAGTTTGTGGTTGAGGTGGTGAGATGATAGAGGTAGATAGTCGGCGTTGAGGATGAGATGATAAACGACGTTTGATTTTTGATGAAACAGATGGAACAATACTATTTGATGCTTTATCACAACTATGCCGTCGAACAGTAGTTGTTGTACTAGGGGATTGAATATTAGGCAAAGAAAGACGAGAAGAAATGGAAGAAGATTGAGGTTGTCGCGATAACGACGAAGAAATTTTGCTTAATGATGTAGCAATGAATCGACTTGCTGAAGTCTTCAGTGGTTCGGTGGGTGGAAGAGAAGAATTGGTAGCTGAATTACGAGATGAAGCTGATGCTTTTCGTAAAAAGATACTAAAGCTTCGATGATTGGTGGTATTGCCACTATTGCCACTATTGCTACTAGTACTAATGGTGCTTGTTGTGCTACTAGCATCACTGCTTACTAAAGATGATACAGAACAGCGCGGTTTGTAACCTATAATAATGAATCGATTGATTAATTGATATTTCAAATTTATTTTTGATATGGAAGAATGGAGGGTAAAGTAATAATTTTAATTGATATATATATATATATATATACCTTCCGTCATTACTTTTGGTAAACCCTTATTTTGAACACTTTTAATCCATGCTGTCATTTGAGGGTCTGCACGCATACATAATTCAAATGTTTTTTCATATACTGTCAAGCGTTCAGAAGTATCTTTGATTTCCATCATTTCTGAATAAGATCTCGAACAATATTGTTTATCAAGTTTAGGTTTTTCTTGACTATTATATGACGCAGCTGTAGTGTATACACGGCGACTTCTTCGAGAAGATCGAGGTGGTAATGGAATAGCGTTATTGTTATTTTTCATCATTATAGCGTAAGAATAAAATAGTAAGTACGTAAAAGGGTGTAAAGTTAATAAAAAGGATGATTAAGATAAAGAAAATATGGAATGTATTTATATTATCTGAGATTTTTTTTTAGGATTCTTGTTAAATGTCGTGTGAGCTATATGACTTGAATGTGTATGTACATTTTTCCGCGACTTTTACTCCTTTAAAACGAACATCACCTCCTTTGAGTATCTATTTTTTTTTGTGAAAGCCCCCCTTTTTTTTATCTCTCTTCTTTATTTTCCCTGCTTTTTAAGAAAATATTGTAATTCTCTAGCCTCTATTAGAGCTACAATACATCATGCTTTTTTATTTTCTAAAAGAAATCTATATGTATGGTTTACATATAGACATATACTTTTCTACAGTAAAAATAAATATTTTTTGTCTGTAAAAAAAGAAAATAATTCTCCCTTTCTTTTTTCGGCTTGTGTTTCTCCCGCTCAATATTTTTTTTTTATATTATGGTCATAGCTTCTTCTGCATTTCATTTAGCACAATTTATCAGAGGAATGATTTCAAAATCATATGAACAAAATTAATCTTTTCTTTTTTAGACCACAATATCTGGTACAATACCTCTATCCAATATTTTTTTACACTACGTACTGCCATTACTACTACTTACTCCTTAAATTAGACAATATAGATAAGTGAAATTGATTGATTTTATCATATTTGAGCTCTCATACATATATCCAAGATTTTAATAGATTTTTTTTACTGATAGTACAGTACGTAATACTTCTTTTAATTTCCCTCCTTCCTTCTTTCCATTCTAATATATATATATATATATATATATTATGTAGGGATTTAAAATAAACAATGTAAAAAGCGATTAGATTTTGTTTCTACTATTTTTTTTTTGTGTTAATTCGTCTCCTAAGTTCTTTGTAGTACTACTTATGAAACATTGTAGAAATAAGTGATTACATAAAAAAGTAAATAATAAGTAATACAGTAATGCACGTCCCTTTCTTCACTTGATTTATGGAAAGAAAAATGCTCTTCCAATCCTGTATATACTAAAAAAAATCCAATTTTTTTCCAAACGTATTACTACGTACTGGTAATAAACTACATTGTTTACCGTCTCTCTCTCTCTCTCTCTCTCTCTCTCTCTGTCACACATACGTATATATACTCTAACCTAATTTAATAATGGTCATTATTGATCAAAATTTTCAGAGAAAGTAAAAAAAAATAAAAAAAAATAAAGAGAGAAATAAATACCTATTATTATTTACAGTTATACACTTAATAATATATAAAATACAAATTGTAGCAGTTTATAAACCCATAAATCGATGGTTAGCAGGTGATATATATGTATAATTGCTCTATTTTTGGCTTCTTTTTAGTATTATTACCAAATGTAAAAATTTTCTAAGCAAGATTTCTTAAAAAAAAAAAGAGATTACTGTACATAGATTTATAGAGTTTATAGTAGTAGAAAGAATAGAAAAGAAAATAGAAGAAGAGGGGTAAAATGTTTAATTGGTGGAAAATAGTGCCAAAAAAAGACCAATGGCTGCATATTATACCCTGAAAGATCGCCATGTTCGTGCACTCATTTTGTTTGAGTATTTCACCCTGAACATCTAAAATAACGAAGATTTTTATCATTCATATTTTAATATTGTAACGAAAATGTCTAGTAACAAGATATTATCAAAAATCAACAACTTGGTATCATATTGACAGATCTCTTATTGTTAACTTTTTCCCTTCTTTAAAAATGTATTTAATTATTTATTTACTATGACGTACTATTCAATACATATATTATTCAAGAATTATAAAGCAATACATATATATACTATATTATATACATCCTTGATATACTGTATTGTGTTGAAGAAAATACGTAGTAAGGGAAAAAAAAAGCAAGACAATGCTACGTAGCATATTAATTTTGTAATAGTATAACTTGAAATCAAATATTAAAAAATATTCTTAGAGATTTCGTTCCTGTATGTATTTTACTATTACAACTAAAAAACGATCAAGCTATGATAATACGAATGTAAGTAATTGTTTAATATGTATGGTTTTTCTTGTTGGACGTCATTCTTTTAATCACTTATACATAGTTTCCAACAAGTGATGTCGCAGCCAGTAGAAACCAATGTCGTAACACCAATAAAATAAATGTCGCTTGGCAGCAAAATTAATGTCACATATTCCAAAATTAAAGTCGTTTGTTTAGAAATCAAATGGCGTATTTTTTTATATAGCCGTCGCCTGTTTTTAGAAGCAAGATTACGAGTGCTGAACTAAGCTTTCTAAGAAAGACCGTTTTGAACATTATTTTTGTCAAGGTTTGATGATTCGTCTATAAATAAATAAATAAATAAATAAAATACCTGCCTTTTATACTTACCTTTTATAATTACATTGAGTTAGTTGTTATGTGTCGTCGTTATAAGCTTTACAAGCTCTCTTTTCTACGACACTTATCTAAACATCTATGTGAATGAGAAACAAATCCAATAAAGTCTGTTGGTTTTATATTATTGCACGCTTCACGTATTCTTGTTGATAAGGTATCCCGTTGTAAGAATCGCTCACATTTCATCTTACTCTTTGCAACGGACCAAAATGGTTCTATTGGACTGAGCTCTGGGGAATATGAAGGAAGATATGCACACTGGTATCCGCGATACGTATTCAATATATTTTGCAATATCATGAGAAGCGTGTATTGGGACGTTGTCCATAATCAAATAGTACCCTTTCATGTGTGGGCATTTACGTATCCATTTCATCTAACGTTTCCTTTAAAAAGCTGATTTAGTGACCTGTAACAGTTCCAGTGCTCAAAATTACAGATTCTTGACCAGCCTTTCTCTTCTTACTAGGACTAGGTATTCTCACACTAACTTTGATTAATCCTGAAGCAGAGATGGCTTCCAATACCGTGGCGGTTTTTGCTCTTGTAGTTGGTGCAGTTACTGTAGCAGGATGGAGCACTTATTTGTGACCAAGCTCTTGTACGTTTCATATTTATATGGAATGGTGATTCATCAAGAAATACACAGTTTGTTAAGAAGTCCATATCTTTCTCATCCCATTCATGACGTTCATTGATTTTATCAGCACTATTTCTTTCAACAGAGTAAAAATCTGCTTTTTTCAATGATAAGTTGTATTCTGTCCTCATAAAATTATGCACTGTGCTACGGGAGACTTTTAAATCACTATACCTAAACTCATTCATCAAGTGCTCAGTTAAATTTCCAATTGCAGCAGAGAGATTGGAATCAATATACTTAATAACGGTCATTTTGTGCTCCTCATTAAGAATACGTTTACGGCCCTGTTTCTTACTATCAAAGATGGAATCCGGATCCTCTTCATACTGCTTTACCCATCTCTGTGCAGCGCATACATGAATACCTAACTGTTTTGCAGCTGAAGCACACAAACACTTATCAATTTTCAGTTTGAAAAATCTAGCCTTCTCTTGGTGGGTGTCTAACAACAATGACCATAGTGCTACAAGATACACACACACACACACACACACACAAATAGTATTACAAAACCCATATATGTATATTTATTATGTCCCAAATATCAACCCCCTCCTCTCTTTCTTTCTCATATAAAACTGATATAAAGTGGTTTTTATTTCAATCTTGGCAATCTTTTTTCATTATAAGCAAAATGTATTATATCACATAATAAACATTGTGAACAGTTGAAAGTGACCCATTTGAGTTCAATTTGTTTAAGGCACATAACATTAGTACGATATCCAAAGGCTTAAGGTGAGAAAAATAAGAAGCAAATAAATACTGTATAGACTTCTATCAAAAACTATGCAGAGGTGTAACAGATAATCACCCTATCCTGTATAATAATTAAATTGCAATTCTTATATTTATCACATAAATATTTTTTTTATTATATCCGTAACGATTTAATGCCACCAACTGCTATGAAAATGAAATAAGCGGGAATGTGAAAATTTTCTTATGTTATTTTTACCATTCCTTGATTTTTAGTGAAGTTAATGAGGTGTGAAAATTAATGGATATGAAATTAACGGGGACCCTCTGTAGTCGTCGTTCAGCTGTCATTTGTCTTGTCATTCTAACTAGATTTCCGATGGTACTCCACAACCTCTCCATATCTGCGGGTTTAATAGGATATTTATTACGTAGCGTCAGTATTATATGATATTCTTATTCCAAAAGAACACTTTAGTAAGTTGATGGTTTTTTAATATATTACGTTCGCCATCCACCAAACCAAAATTATCGATATATCGTGGATTATTGTATATTTGACGCTCCATTGAATGACCGTATGCATGAAAAACTCCAATGGCTACTTTAGAACCATGATCTTTTAGCTGGGAATAATATCTCTATAAATATGTATCAAGTAGTTAATAATACTAACAACTAATGTATAATAATCTATTATTAAACCAAATAATACAAGATACGTAGCATAAAAACTACATACATCAACGGCAGCAGAGAAACGGCACCTAATATCATATAGACAGTTTAACCGCGTGGACCATATTTTTGAACCAAGACTTTAATCAATGTAACTGGATACTTGTATCTTAAACAATTACATATCAAAACAAATACATTAGGACAAGAACAAGAAAATATATAGTAAAATTCTTTACTATCTTTTAAATATAGAATATAATATTATCAAGAAACCATGTGCCTTCTTTCTCTCGATTCATACATGTTAGTAAATTGTAGTGGTATCTTATGCTTATACACACATCCAACAATACCAGATCCATAAACACGATGTTTTTTAAGTGCTTGCAAACTAAGGTTTGCAGCATCGACATGTTTTTTTTTAGCATCGTTGTTATTTGCAATATTTCTTTCCACTTCGTCCCCAAATAATTCTTGATATTTGTCTGCTTCAAAAAAAAAATGTTGCATGTCGCTTTTTCATATCTTGGTCATTTCTTTTGAGTCGATGTAGCCGGTGATTTCCGTCAATAGCGACTGTCATATGAGCCTGGTAAATTATCGCTCAAATGATAAGTAAACAGTTTTACACAAAGTAACCTATATAGTTACTATGTAAAGTAAAATAACAATAAAGACTATACCTCTTCTCCTTTTGTAGGACATGTTGAACATGCTGCACTTTCTTCCTCTGGTATTTATTTCAGCTCAGCCTGGAGAAGTTGGTTATCAACCCCATTTTTGAGATTGTTTCACAGTACTACAAACAAATGGTTTAATAATGGAAGCATGTCACTATATAATAATAGAGGGGGTGCCCACAATACTGTTTTATATATTAATCTATCACCTTACATTCGTCCATGCGTTCGTCCTTTATATTCTTGTATCTCTTGACATTTTGCCCTACCAGTCTTCAGTGGCACTGAAAAAAGTGAACTGTTACAGGGTTAATACTTTGACAAGACTAATGAAATCAGTACGATTAATAAAAGACAGTGATCATAAACTAGACATCATTATGCATATGAGCTCCGTAAGCATTGCTTTCTTCCATAATAAATAATGGCATTATACTCGTCAACATGAAAATCGTCCATAATCAAACGTAATGCTGCTTCTGGAACAAGGAGATGGTGCATGTATTGAACTATTGTATGTAGTTTGGCAGTTTTGTCTCTCAAAATACCTTCTAAAGCAAGAAGTCTTCTTTGTTGTTGAAATACAGACATATTATAACAGAAGTACCCTTATATCCATAGTAACCAGTCCAATTGACATATTCAAAGTCACTATATCGTATAAACATAAATGGCAATACAACCCTTTCTTCAGTGCAAATGATGATAATCCTTTTTTTTCCCAGCACAAATGCTGATATAATAAAATGCTTTTTTTTTTCAAAGTGATAGGACAAAATTTAGTCAGCATGTTCCAAAATTAAAAAGTCCAAACAACGTTACAATCAAAACTATACATCATTGAAACTATACATCATGATACAATTTTTTTTATGAAGATGGGCAGGGAAATGCTGTTGATGAGAATGGCAAGCCTGAGTCGATGAATTACATTGTCGATCAAAACCTTTATGTATTAGAATCGCTTACATCACACATCGCGTGTTTGTAAAATGTAAATTCTACTCGTACTGCACAAGTCGATGTAGAACATTTAGAATATGAAAAAGAGCAAAGGGGCGATAACTCGCATATGAGAGAAATAATCAAAAAACGTGCATATACTCGATATACCCACCAAGAGAAGGCTAGATTTTTCAAACTGAAAATTGATAAGTGTTTGTGTGCTTCAGCTGCAAAACAGTTAGGTATTCATGTATGCGCTGCACAGAGATGGGTAAAGCAGTATGAAGAGGATCCGGATTCCATCTTTGATAGTAAGAAACAGGGCCGTAAACGTATTCTTAATGAGGAGCACAAAATGACCGTTATTAAGTATATTGATTCCAATCTCTCTGCTGCAATTGGAAATTTAACTGAGCACTTGATGAATGAGTTTAGGTATAGTGATTTAAAAGTCTCCCGTAGCACAGTGCATAATTTTATGAGGACAGAATACAACTTATCATTGAAAAAAGCAGATTTTTACTCTGTTGAAAGAAATAGTGCTGATAAAATCAATGAACGTCATGAATGGGATGAGAAAGATATGGACTTCTTAACAAACTGTGTATTTCTTGATGAATCACCATTCCATATAAATATGAAACGTACAAGAGCTTGGTCACAAATAAGTGCTCCATCCTGCTACAGTAACTGCACCAACTACAAGAGCAAAAACCGCCACGGTATTGGAAGCCATCTCTGCTTCAGGATTAATCAAAGTTAGTGTGAGAATACCTAGTCCTAGTAAGAAGAGAAAGGCTGGTCAAGAATCTGTAATTTTGAGCACTGGAACTGTTACAGGTCACTAAATCAGCTTTTTAAAGGAAACGTTAGATGAAATGGATACGTAAATGCCCACACATGAAAGGGTACTATTTGATTATGGACAACGTCCCAATACACGCTTCTCATGATATTGCAAAATATATTGAATACGTATCGCGGATACCAGTGTGCATATCTTCCTTCATATTCCCCAGAGCTCAGTCCAATAGAACCATTTTGGTCCGTTGCAAAGAGTAAGATGAAATGTGAGCGATTCTTACAACGGGATACCTTATCAACAAGAATACGTGAAGCGTGCAATAATATAAAACCAACAGACTTTATTGGATTTGTTTCTCATTCACATAGATGTTTAGATAAGTGTCGTAGAAAAGAGAGCTTGTAAAGCTTATAACGACGACACATAACAACTAACTCAATGTAATTATAAAAGGTAAGTATAAAAGGCAGGTATTTTATTTATTTATTTATTTATTTATTTATAGACGAATCATCAAACCTTGACAAAAATAATGTTCAAAACGGTCTTTCTTAGAAAGCTTAGTTCAGCACTCGTAATCTTGCTTCTAAAAACAGGCGACGGCTATATAAAAAAATACGCCATTTGATTTCTAAACAAACGACTTTAATTTTGGAATATGTGACATTAATTTTGTTGCCAAGCGACATTTATTTTATTGGTGTACGACATTGGTTTCTACTGGCTGCGACATCACTTGCTGGAAACCATGTATATATATGTATTCAAAATCATTTTGCTCCTTTATAAATTGAAACTCACTTTCTTAATTAGGTATATATAATATGCAAAGGGATTAAGAATTGAAGGGAATGTAACGTATGCAGAAGATAAGAGATATGTATTGCGCTCTATAATGTACCTATAAAACAAAAAATAAAACTCGTGACTATAGTTTTAAAGAATGTAGTAATGTAGTTTTGAGGAAGTTCGACATAAAAAAAAAAGCACCTGCTTTAGATATTATATCTTTGACTTTTTTTTTTTCATTCTGGTTTAATTATGTGAAAACGTGCATTGAATGTGTACTCTATCGCTATGTTTATCATATTCTATACGTAACAAATATACACTATAAATTGATGCTTTGCAAATAATTTCTTATTTGAGGGTATTAATAAAATAAAATGATCTTGTGTTATTATATTATGAAAAATTAATGTTATGTATTTAACAAACAATTTCTTCTAACTAATCTAAAGCGTAAATAAATATAAAGAATAATTGATACAAAAAAAAAAGGGGGGGTTTCAAGTGACAATAATACATTTGTAGACTATCTCGAAAATATATAGATATAAGAGAGAGAAAGTGAAAACGTGAAAAGTCAACCTTAATAATAATCGTTTGGAGATGATGAGAAGAAAAAAGAAAAAGATTACCGAATTTGAATTATAAGTAATAGGGTATATAATAATAATAATAATAATAATAATAATGATAAATATTTAGTCTCTTATTCTTCTTCAACAACATCGTATAATACACGTATTCGTAAAGAACAATTATCACAACAAACAACATCAATGCCTTGTTCTAAATCATTTTCAGTAATAGCGTATATACCAGAACATCGACATATTAATGAAAATGTCAATGCTTTTTCATTATATTCCATATCATCGAGATCAATCTCACTGTTAATCACAGCAGCTCGATGTTGATGACGAGCTAAATTTGAAGAAAAATAAAGGGTTAGATTTTTATTTCATCCCCTTAAAAAAAATTGTAATAACAGTTATAATTTACCATTTACTAACCTGCAAGTTCTTCGTCATATGCTTTACGAGTTGTCGGATTTCTTAAGATTTCCCAAGCTTGAAGAATACGCTGTGCTTGATCATTATCTTGTTGTATTGTGCCTTGTCGATCGGGATGATGCTAAATTTATTTTATTTTATTGACATTTGACAGATCAGTTTAAACTGATTGATATTCATTCAAATGTATATATATATTTATACATTACCCTTAAAATAAGTTGTTGAAAACGAGATTTAATGTGTTCTGTCGTTGCAGTTTCCGAGACATTCAAAACTTCATAATGAGTTTCCATTTCATCAAGTGCATAACGAATTAAAAAAAAAAAAAAAAAAAAACTTATCAGTAACAATTTCAGTTCTGTATATAGGAAAATGGTTCTCCATCGATGTGACAAATGTTTTTTTACTCCGATTTATTGTTAAGTTTATCGAAAATTTTGTATTCAAAAATAACTAAACAGTTTGAGATTTTTGAAATAATAAAATGATAAGTCAGAATATTCATCAATATTAATGTAGATATGTTTTTATAAGTGCCATTTTTTTTTTTTTTTACGTTACAGTAAACTCAAAAAATTCAATTTGTTTAATATATAAAACAAAGATCATTTATCAGCAGACAATATAAATTATTATAAAGAGGAAAAAAAAAAAGTTAGATTGAGGTTATAATCTCGCTACTAAAAACATGTAAACTTTTTTGTTAGTCATTTGATTACATAGATTTTTTTTTTCTAATACCAAATCATTATTCATTGATCAATTTCCTAAGCAAATAAAGTCAACGCAACAGCAGGTTAGATTTTCATCTGTTGTTTTTTTTTAAAAAAAATATATATATTCGTTACTGAATACATACATACTGATTAAGCTCTTTTGTAAATATCACAAATCATCTTGGGATAATATTGTGGCCCAGGGAATGTAATTATCCTGGGAGTTAAAGTTTTGACCGAGCAGAAATCTATTTTATTCGTTGTTCCATTGTCCAATTCACTCCCAATAATCCATACATTAAATCTAACACTACCAATCAACTATTGAACAAAAACCATTTATTTCTTGATAAAACCATTAAGTGTTATAATAACTGTTTGGGTCATTCCCTTGAAATTCATTGTCGCAATTGGCATTGTTCGCTTGATTATACGTTAGAAATTCTAGTTATGGTGTTATATCGCCACTAAGAATATGTATGTGTTTGATGGAGGGATACCCAAATGTTTTTTTTTTAACTTTTGCTGATATCCTTGTGCTTGACATCACGATCATTATTTTTTTTTAAAGCATTTCTTTTTCTCATATCCATAGTAAAAGTGAAAAAAAAAATTAGGTTGTGTCGGTATTGTGTTACCATGAAAATAATGCATGAAAATAATATTTATTCTTTTACCATGTGAAATTTTTTGAATATATTCAATAGGGTTTCGATGGATCAAAAGGAGAAATATTATATAGGATAAAAAATGCCTTTAAATGAATATGTAATCATTGCTTTCCCGACAAGAAATTTACAAGTCAGTCAAGAATTGCATAACACTATATCCCACTTATTTGATTAATTCGCTGTTGTTCATAATACATGAGATATATAATGGAAGGCGCCTTTACCCGAACCTGGGAAAAGGGGGGGTCTGATGAATTTTTAGTTCAAGACCCGGTGTGCAAACAGATACATAAAAAAAAAAAAAAGGGGGAGGAAAACATATAGAACTAAGATTCTTTACTTTTTCAAGAATATCGAAACGAGATACTCTTCTTCAATTTCTTAGTTACGCTCAAACATGAAGAAACGGGATTAAGAAATATACTCAAGGAGGGAGAGGGGGGGGATCCAGACTTTTTTTTTTTACTATATATATTCAAATTCCCTTATTATCTTTACAAAATATTTTATCTCATAAAATAGATAAATAAAAAATATAACTAGAAGATAGAGAAATAAAGTATTCTACAAGTTCTTCATCTAAATGTAGGGAAATTTGGAAGAATAGATATAGGCGCTGTATGTTTATCCGAGCTTTTGAAATTAAACGGTGTGTAACAAGTCTCGAAATTCGGCGCCTTTGACCGGTCAATTTTATATATATACTGGGGGGGCTTCACACTATTAAAAGTTTTTTTTTTTTTTTTTGGATCAAACTTTTACACACACACACACACACACACAGATGACATCTATTCTACAACAAATTACTTCTGTTTTATCAGACAACAAAGCTTATTTACCAACAAATTATAAGTTGCCAGAATCCATTTCGATTGGAAGTGCAGTTACTATCGTTTGTGCAACTACTTTAGGACTCTTGACACTTAAATATCATGATCGTGCTCTATTTAGTGAAAAGCCAAAAGGTGCTCCGTTTCATGGTGGTATTCCATTGTTTGGAAGTTTATTTGAACAAATTAAATTCAAGGATACAATTCACGATGGTACTCTTTACTTGATGGAAAAATATGATACGATGACCTTGTAAGTAGTATATAATAATATTTTTAAACAAAACTGTCAAATTTAAATGTATATAAATATAATTTTTTTTTTATTATTTTATTTACATAATTGATAATAACTAGTGGAATGACAATACTTGGTCTTCCAGCCATGGTAATAACCAATGATCCAGACAATGTTGAATATATTTTGAAAAGTAAGATGAAAGAAGTAAAAAAAAGCAATCATTACGTATAATATTAGTAGTATCTATAATAAAAAGAAAGATAGTCTCGTACTGATGTGTGTTTATTATACGTATAATAGCCAACTTCTCTAATTATATTAAGGGCCGTGAATCATAGTAAGTTAAATGAAATGTTTTGTATTTACGTATCGTGGGAAACTGATAGTAAAGCGATCATATTACTTTAGTGAAATGTTAGAAGACTTGTTTGGTCACGGTATCTTCTCAGCTGATGGAGAAAAATGGAGGTAATATATGTATAAAAATGCTCACTCCTTATTTATAACATTAGATGAGTACATTGCTAATACATATACTCTTAATAGATGGCAACGAAAATCAGCAAGTCTTATCTTCAATGTTGTCAATTTCCGAGATCATTTTTCTCAGTAAGTAGACTACTTTTTATAGCTTACTATTTAGGTACCAAAAAAAAAAAAAAAATCATGTAATATTATAATACGTAGACTGTAACTAATTTTACGTATTTTGCATTTTCAATATTATAGAATTTTTATTAAAGAATTTGCTGTTATGACTAAAAATATTTTTGACAAGAAAGCATTGAACGGAAAACCTATTGATTTTCATGATGTGATTTATAAATATACACTTGATTCGTTTGTTGAGTAAGTAGTTTTATTACTAATGTGATCTTATAAACTATGTGAAACAATAAAGTTTAATCTTTTTTTTTTTTTTTTTTTTTTTTTTTGACAGCATCGGTTTTGGAAAACAAATCAATTCATTATTATGCAAAGAAAAAGTACCATTTGCTCAGTCATTTGATATTTGTCAACGCAATTGTTCAGATCGGTTTATCGATCCATTTACAGACTTGTATGATTCACTCAAACCAATTACTCATCCAGGTACCATGCGTATTAAGGATCATATCAAAGTGATTGATGACTTTGCATATACACTAATTCGTGAACGACGTGAACAAATCACACAAGGTGGTGAATACAAAGATTTATTATCTCGATTTATGAATGCCAAGAATGAACATGATGAATTACTTAATGATAAAGAGCTGCGTGATACTATATTAAATTTTATTATTGCTGGACGAGATACTACAGCTCAAGCTCTTAGTTGGGCATTTTATTTGCTTATGAATCATCCTCGCGTCGAAGAAAAACTTTTGGATGAAATTAATCAATATTTCCCTAATGATCATAAAGAATTGAATGCTCCTGAATATTATGATCTTATTAAAAAGTTAACCTACGCACATGCTGTGTAAGTCCTCTTATGTTTCTTTCTCTCTGTCATAAAATAAATGATTATATATAACTACGTACGTACGGTATCTAATGAATTAATTTTAAAATAATAAACAATATAGATTTTATGAGGTAAAATAATAATACGTATTGAAGAATTTGCTCTTAAAATTTGTCAACTAATTTATATAATTGAAATATAATTAGACACTTCGTCTTTATCCTTCAGTTCCATCGAATGGCAAAATTGCTTTGACTGATGATATTTTACCTGATGGAACACATGTCAAGAAAGGTGAACTTGTTCAATGGGTTCCTTATGCAATGGGTCGGTCTACCAAGATTTGGGGAGCAGATGCAAAAGATTTCATACCTGAACGTTGGATTTCAAAAGATGGTAGTTTGAAACGTGAGCCAGCAGGTCGATGGCCTGCTTTCCATGCCGGTCCACGTATTTGTAAGTAACAGTTTGTTTTCTTCTTTTTCTTCTAATAAAAATAATTACACTCATAATAATAGCGTTGAATTAAATAATAACATTACTGACATGAATAAACACTTAACAACGATATATAGGTCCTGGACAAAACTTAGCAACATTAGAAGCTTTGATTGCTATGACCTTGTTGCTAAAACGCTATAAATTCAAACTTGTACCTGGTCAAAATATAATGTATGAAACATCTTTAACATGTCCCATGAAGGAAGGTATGAATGTTACTGTTGAATATCGTCAAAAATAAACGTTCCATCCACATTCATTTAGCTACGTATAAAATAATGTTTTCTTATATTATATATTGTTTTGTTATACCTACAGTATATAATGATTAATAAATTAGTACTTGGTGGTCTTTTCATTTTATCATCATTCCCTTGAGCAAATATACAGTAGTAAAAAAAAAAGTCTTCTTTATCGTCCCACTTTTTTTTTTTTTTTTTTTTACATGTACCATTATGTTTATATATTATTATTAATATTATTAAAAATGTCTTTCTAACAAAAACATCATACATAAGTTATATTGCTACGTAATAATATTAGAGTAGTGGGAATTTGGTTTTTTTGCATGAATTTATTCTTTTAACAAAAGATTTCTTCATAAACATTTGTGATAGCATACCTAAACACCATTATTTAACTTGATCATCATTCAGTATTTGAATCTTTCATAGCATTGAAATCGTCTTTTAAAAAATAAAATCATTTAGAGTTGTTATGTGTGATATGGACATAAAATGATATTAGTCAGGTATTGACAGATAATAATATGAAATAATGGAATTTTTATAAAACATACTATCTTTAGATTAATAATGAAATATATATAGGTATTGGAAACAACAAAGATAGAAGATAATGAAAAATAGAAAGAAGAGCAGGGTGTGTTGAAAAGAGAGAGATATAACTTCTGTCCAGAATATTGTTATATTGATTTGTTTATATATATTATAAATATCCTTTATCAATAATGTTATTAGTATTATTATTATATGTACAAATGGTAAGTTATGTTAATGTTATTATTATTGTTGTGTATATATGTTTGTAATGTATGAATGTTTTTTTTTTCTTTAATGAACTTCATCATGCCAAATTAAATTTGCAGAACCAGGAGTAGTAGTAGATACTTGTTTATCTTCCTCTTCTTCTCCATTTGTTATTTTTGGTTTTGTTTCTACAATTGTTTTCCGATCTAAAATATCTTGAATTTTTTCTTTAACACCATGCTTTCCACGACTTCCTTTAACAAACCAATCTATGACTTGTTGTTTTGTTGTTAATCGATCTTTTTCATTTCCTG
This sequence comes from Circinella minor, assembly GCA_016758965.1. NCBI lineage: Eukaryota > Fungi > Mucoromycota > Mucoromycetes > Mucorales > Lichtheimiaceae > Circinella > Circinella minor. Next base: position 4,848 of record JAEPRB010000109.1, on the reverse strand, counting down.
TTGTCAATGCTAATCGTACATCATTTTCTGAAGGCAAACCAAATCGAGCATAAGGGTATTGGCGCATATCCAAATTAGATAAAAACGTAAGCTCATTAGGTGATCCTCGACTAAAATAAAGTTGATCCACTTCAATATCCGAAATATGACTTGGGTTCCATTGTGGTCTTTGTCGTGGTTTATTTAAAAATTGTGCATGAATGCCTTGATCAAAATCACTGGTTACCATGAATTTTTGAACAAGATCAAATTCCATTTTTAAACTTTCACATAAGGTCATGGATCGTGCTTTTCGTAATGCTTTTAATGTTACTTTAAGTGCTGTAGGTGATGCAGATAATAGTTTTTGTCGTGTTTCTCGAATCCATGTAGTTGATTTTTCACGATCCAATGCTGCCATTATTTCATCTATTGAATCGTATCGAAAACATCTATAAAAAATTAAATTATTGAGTAATTCATTATTTTTGTATTGAATAGTTTTTTTTTTTTATATATATACCTGTCGATCGTTTTACGCATAGATTGTTGCATCCCTATTTTATCAGTGGGTACAGGTTCGACAAATTCTTCAAGTACTCGATGAATGACTTCGTGATCAGATGTTTCAAGATCAATAAGTCTATCTTCTAAAGCTGGTAATCGAACAGATGGAATATAATGTGTTGCAATACCAGTATAACTAAAAAAAAAAAAAAAAAATTATCAAGTTAATAAATATTTCCTTTTTTTTCTTTCTTTCTTTCTTTCTTTATTAATATCAATATACTTTACAATGTATCGATTCCTTCTATTCGACTCCCTGTTAATGCTAAATAAGTGCCAATTTCTCCATCTAATTTTGCAAGAAAAAAACTTGCTCCTGAATTTGGACAGAATCCAATATTTGCTTCAGGTGTTGCAAAAATTGTTCTTTCAGTGGCTATACGAAATGGTCCATGAGCAAATAATCCTAATGCTCCACCTACTATATAAATATAAATATTTTAAATATATGAATTTATTATTATTATTATTATTATTATTATTTTAATCATAATAATTTACTTACAAGCATATCCATCCAAAAAAGTGATATAAGGAGTTTGTAAAGTTGATATCATTTGAACTAATCGAAACTTTTCTTGAAAAAAATGTAATGAATCTGGATCCTTTGCTCTTACTCGAAGTAAAATATCTTGAGAGTTTGAAATTTAGAATATATGTTATTGAATAACATCCTCCTCCTCCCTAAAGAATAAAAAAAAGTAGAACCCTGGTTGTTCCTTTTATATATATATTTACCTAATATATCATCTCCAGCACAGAATCTTCCATCACCAACACCTTTAACAAGAATAAATTTTGCTAATTTAGAAACATCCCATGCCTATATTATATAAATGCAAGTTTTTAAAAAAAAGGATATATATATATATTAGATATGATGATGATGATGATGAGATCATCTATATAATCAGTCACCCCCCTTTCTTCCCCTCATTTATTTTACCTTTAATTGTGGAGCCATGTTTCGAACCATAGTTAAAGTTAATGCATTTAATTTTTCGGGTCGATTGAGTATAAACATTCGTGCACCAAGTACTTTTCTATGTAAAACATGTGCCTTTTTTTTTTTTATCAAAACGAATAATAATATTAGATATTAGATAAAGAAAAATCAGTATAGTTATTATATATACCTGTGGAGTATCTATATCAGATACCATTTTTTCTGTAGATAACTAAAGTTGTCAGGAAATAAATCATATTATTTTTAAGTATCATGGTAAATGATGATTCGAATAAAATGTTAATAATAAAAAAGGACTGGGGTATGTGTGCGTTTGATTGTGAAAGGGTTTTTTTTTTATTATTATTATTATTATTATTATTTTTTTTCGTTCGGGAAGTAATAAAAAAAAGAATTCTTTATAGTTGTTTACCGGTTTTTTAAATGAAAGTCTTTCAGAATGTAAATAACGTAATTGTTGTTGACTAACACGAGAAAATGAGTGTTGTTGTTGTTGTTGTTGTAATAATTTTGTAGTTGTTATAGTTGAAGTTTTACATTTTGATAATAAATTCTTAGTTTGTTGAAAAAGAAGGAGTTGACGATGACGATATCGTAACGGAACAACAAGGAGAGTCCGACGCATACCCTTTCATATAGCGCAAGTAAAAAAAAAATAAAAATAAAAATAAAAGGGGGTGTTGAGCTTATATTCCTGGAAGGAGAAGGGAAAAGGGAAAAGGAAAAAGGTGAAAAGAAAGAAAGAAAAAAAAAAAAAAAAGGGATTTGTTATTTTTTGTTTTTGGGAGGAAAAACCTGGAAAAAACTAAAAAAGGAAGAGAAAAGAAGGCTAATTTTTCTTGCGAGTGTTTTTTTTTTTTTAAGCATAAAATATTCTAAGCATAAATATTTCTTTTTAGTGATTAGTATAATAAATTTTATTTGTATTATTATTTTTACTAACTATTCAAATCTTTTTTTTTTCTTGTGAGTTATTTTGGATATTTGCAGTAAAAATTTCGTGGTTTATAAAATTGTATGTGCTGGGTCTTCCTTTCCACACCCCCCCTTCCTAAGAATACTTAATAACTCCGGTAAATGTCTTGTCAATAAGTTCACATGGTTATAACTTTCTAAATCAAAAAAAGTTATATTTTTTTTTTTGTTACTCATGAATTTACTCATGAATTAAAAGTTTATATGAAATATTATAAAGTAATATCCAATCTACTAAAATATATATATATATATATTATTATTATTCCCTAAAAGTATTAATGATCAATAATAAGATAATAAATAATAATAAAAGCACTGAACAAAATCCAATCGGTGTTCTTTTTAAGGTAATTAAGTTTTTAATGACGTTTTTCAATCGTTACACCAAGAAAAAGGCCACGCTTTTTTTCTTTTTTTTTTTTCTTTAAAAAAATAAATAAATAAATGGCGGGGAGGATGTCGATTGGCTCATCTTGATTGTCTAACTGCCATATGTGCTTTGGTTTTTTTATTTCTTGTATAACATAACGTTATTTTACGTCTAATTTTTCTGGGGGGGACCACACGATAATTTTTTTTTTTTTTTTTTTTTAAGAAAAAAAACGTGGCCAAGATTTTTGGGTGCACATACAACGAAGGAAGAGAGGAAATAAAAAAACCAAGAGCTTAATTTTCTCTTTTTTTTTTTGGGGGGGGGGAGAGAGAGGGAAGAGGACAGGTGTTTATAGTAAGTGGATGAAGTACTTTTGCACTCAAATGTAGAATAAATAATAAATATGCACGCACAAACATTTGGTTGTTGTTTAAAAAAATGTGTGGATTGACGATCAAAAATAATAAAATAATCAGGGTTTTTTTTATTTGTTTATTTTTTTTTTCCCTTAAAAAAGTTGTCATTGTAGTTATATTCTGATAAGAAATCATTCATCACGTTTTTTTTTTTTTTTTTTTTTTTTTTTTCAATCATGTTAAAAGGGTCTCAACATGAGGGGCTTTGCTAACTCTTGAATTGATTGTATACATGGGTAGTTTATTATAACATTTACATATTTACACATAAAATGATAATTGAATACAAAAAAAAAACATAACCAAAGCCCTCTTACAAAGCCTCTTTTCTCTCTTTTTATTTCTTTCTTGAAAATGACCTTTTTTTTTTTTTGGTGTCCTTTCCTCCTCCCACCCCCCCAAGCCTTGTTTGTACTCTGCTCAGACCACATCCGACAATAATGAAACTATTATGACTTTTTAGAACAAGTCAAGTCCGCCAAAAAAAAAGTGATCTATTCTTACCAAATCCAGGTATATTGTAATCCCATAATATAAACTGTCTCCGCGCCAAAAAAAAAAAAAAAAAAAAAAAAGACATCATCATATCATTATATATTTTAAAGAAAAAAAGAGATTATTGCCGATCAGTTTATAATGGAGTTTTTTTTTTTTTTTTTCACTCTCTCTTTTATTGTAGATACACATATAAAGACAAGTAACATGTTATATAGTAAAAAAATAATTTTATGACAGCCAAAACGTTATATGATTATTCTACTATTTTATATGATATATAGTAGTAGAAATCAAATTTAGTTAAATCAGGAGAAATTATTCATGAACGGAGTACAATTAAAAGAAGTGTATATTTATTATTATTTGTTGATTTTCTCTCTCTCTCTCTCTCTTTCTCTCTCTATCATACATACATATATATATATACCCTTTTTTTTTTTTTTTGGCGTGGTCAGGGCATAAAAAGAAAAAAAAGAAACAAAGGAGAAAACAGGAGTGAGAGATACTTACTGTATTTATAAGTAGGGAGAAAAGTGGGGGATTAAAGAAATGGTTATATAGTGATGATAATACTAATAATATAATAATAATAATAATAATAATAATAAAATGATGTATTATGATCATAATATTGGGGGGAGTGAAGGAAAGGACAATAAAGCGTTCAAACAAAAAAAAAAAAAAAAGAAGCTAAAAAAGTGAGGAACCGGTTCCAGTTGTCAGAAATATGAACGTGCAACATAGTAATCTTATAATGTTATAGGTGCCACTAAATATCTCTCTTTAACTGAATGACAAAAAGTTTGTACACCCAAAGTTTTTTTTTTTTTTTAACTAATAAGTACAACGGCAAACATAATAAACGTCCCCCATCATTTAAACCTATAAATTAACCATGAAAATGATTGTTTCTTTTGGCGTTTAGTTTCTTCTTCTTTTCTCTTTTTTTTTTTTTTTTTTTTTTTTTTTTTTTTTTTTTTTTTTTTTTTTTTTTTTTTTTTTTTTTTTTTTTTTTTTTTTTTTTTTTTTTTTTTTTTTTTTTTTTTTTTTTTTTTTTTTTTTTTTTTTTT